>JABXWE010004296.1:0-56929 GCA_014611495.1 Limonius californicus
GGATCTCATCTTTCCAAACGGATCTCAGCCTGTGCTGAATTTAACATAAAAGGATCTCGTCTTGGGGAGTTAAAATATATATATATATATATATATATATATATATATACAATATGTTTTCATTGGGTTTAAACTGTAGATTATCATCTTTTCGATGAAAGGATCGGTTATCTAATTTAAACAATCAAAAAGAGCCATAGGTGAATATGATCGCTTCCATCTTATTTACTAGATAATCATTTTTTAACTGTAAAGGTATATAATTTAGAATATCTATTGATTGAAACTTGCTGACGTTGTAAATTTCAAAATAAACTAAACATTACATTTCATAAATGCGCAATTTGTGTCCTTGGGATTGATATTGGCTTAAATCTAATTTTATGCATGCAAAATGTGTTATCCCAGTAAATCAGCCGTAGGTGATTCGTTTAGAATTTGAATATTTTTTCGGTACACCTATGAATTTAATAAGAGGGATATCATGCTGTTATTGCTCTGTTATTGCTGTTATCTTTTCTTTATTTTGACTTACGGTTAGTTTAAATGTCTGTGGATCTTTATAAGGTATCTTAATGAGAATGTTAATTAGCAGAGGAAATTGCCATAACTGCATTACAGGAAAGGAGCCCTGATTGTATGGGTATTAACATTTAATCTTGCTGATGAATTTCAAGAATTTCATCATACATCTGTAAACCGTGAAACACTTACGGAACAATAAAGTGTGTTAAGTGCCTCGGATGTCAAACACATGACGATTCCGTGTAGAATGCACTGCTGTTATGATTGTGGTATTTCAGTATTATCTTGGTTCTTGACACAAAGAGCTGTTGGATAATAAAAGCTTATGCAAAAAACTACATTGCTTTGTGAGGAACCCTTTCGAGTTTGCCCGGTATTTAATCTTTTTGACGCGTTTAATGTGGGAATAATATGCTGTATGAATTGATATGATATAATTATTTGACACCTTAAATCGGTGGTTTCCAAAGTGTGGGTGGGGGTCGCGATAGAGGGTTAGGGTGGTCGCGGGATAATTTCAAAAAAAATAAAGGAAGATGCCTTTTCAAGACATTTAGTTCGGTCTTTCATAAAGTAAACAAAAATAAATCTAACTTAAAATGTTAAAATTTTCAGTAAATGCAAGAACCTAAACAAGTTGCAAAGCAACAATATTAATGCGATGTATGTGCCCATTTTTTAGAAACTAAGTCTTCCAATGTGGGCTTTGAATTCGATACACACACAATAATAATATTTCGAGGCGATTTCTTACTTTTGTTTTGATGGCCGTCATAGTCGAGAAACTTAATTCGACAAATAAAATGTAGCAAATGGCACCAAACACTTTATAGCTTTGTTCGTAAACTCAGGGTATTTTTGCATTCTTTTGGTCCAAAATTGATCTACGCGCAGGGAAAAGAAGTCTAGTTTCAACATCCCATCACATGATATTTCAATAAGTTTTTCTTTCATGTTTGTCGAAATTTTAGCTTGTCAACGGAATTGTCTAAAAATGGACCCAGTAGGTATCCATCCATGAATTTCTTTGGAGATATAGTCAATTAGCTGTTGTTTTAATTGTGCAAATTAACTTGCATATTTGCAAACACGTGTTTAGAATTTATCATATTGCCATCCTTAACTAAGTCTTCTTTGAGTTCTTGAACGCACTGGGAAAAATCAAACGTCTTTTTTCCAATTGACGTCGACCAGATATCAAGTTTCTTCATAAATCCGTTAATTTTGTCCGTGGCTGTTATTATGTGAATATCACGGCCTTACAAACTGCTATTCAGAGCGTTTAAGTGCTCGAAAATATCAGCGAGGAAAGCCAGCCTAAGAATCCAAAGGGAATTGGAAAATGTATTCTCATATAACCTCTTCTCATCTTGCAGGAACATTAAAAGTTCCGCTTTTAACTCGAAAACTCTTTTCAAGACGTTACCCATCGAAAGCCATCTTACTTCCGTATCATAAAGAAGATTCGTGTATGAAGAACTCACGTTTTCACAAATTTTTCGAAAAGTACGTGTCTGTTAGCCTTTTCCCTTGATGGAATTTACCGCTTTAATGACATTTTTATTAACACAATCCATTTCAGAAAGTAAAGATTTCGATGCAAGAGCTTCTCGATGTAAGAAACAGTGTAACCATGTAGTATTTGGCATTATCTCTTGTAATCTGACAATAAGACCAGCTCGATGTCCTGTCATAGCTTTGGCGCCATCGGTGTATATAACAACAGATTTTGCTCTATCAATCTTGTACTTAGTACTTTACATGAAAGTGTCGAATAAACATTTTTCGGTGGTATTGACTTCTAATGAGGTACAAAAATATCTTCTGAATTTCCATGTCCAGCATTGTATCTTTCAAATGCTGTAAATTGGGTACAGTTACATCTGTAATGAGAAGCACGTGCACTTCTTAATATTTTCAACAACTTGTGTTCGAATATTTTCTGCCATGTCACTTATTCTTCTTTAGATGGTATTAGTAGAGAAGGGTATTTCAGCGTGGAAGTCTGTATTTCGCCAACCATTATTTGCACCATTTCAACAGCTGCTGGTAAAATCAGATCTTCAGCAATTGTATGTGGCTTACTGATTTTTGCTTCCTCCTTGTGGAGGGAGTTTAGCTTTCTTTCAAAGAATTCCGCAAACTTTTCTTTTTTGTGTGGATGTTTGGTATTTATAGGTCGAAATAGCTTCGATGTTCTCATACTTTCTTTTGACAACAATTCTCTACAAAATAGGCACTGGGGTTTCTGGGAAATAACGGTAAAACCATATTTGAGATATTCATTGCTGTACAATCTATTTTTCTTTGTACTCTTGTCACTGGTAGACGGTAAAGGTTCTACTGACTGTTTTAAAAATTTACCCATCTCTAATTAAACGAATATAGCTCGTACTTATCGTTAAATATTATCAATTTATTGCATTCAACACACAGTCTACATTACAGCACACAATTTTGAAATGATGACTAATCTCATCACGGTCCGCTGCATACATATATAAAGCAAAATGGATTTTCCAGATTATTCCAGTGCCACCTAGCAGCCTCCAGAATAGGGTGGAAATTCCCGGAAACACGAAGCACAAATAAATAAATAGCGCTACTTGGTAATAGATAGTGTCAATTGGCTGTTTACCAGCTGATTCTGAAATCTGAAGCCAAGTATTACAAGAGGGGTGTTGCGAGAAAAATTTAAGCCAAAAGTAGGTGGCGCTTTCAAAAAGTTTGGAAACCACTGCCTTAAATAAAGTACGTCAAGAACGATGCAGTCTTGCAAAGCATTTATGTATACATTTTGGGTGTCTGCTGTACCCTACCGTTTGCATATCATATGGTGAAGCGTGTGATAGAGTGCTTCACTTAATTGAAAGGCTTCATTTACTTTAATTCTTTTTATTTTAATATGATTGGTAAAATAATATGCATTTCAACATAAGCTACAAGAGTTAATAGAATCATTAGATAAAAATTCAATTATTCAATTTTATATGAAGGACTTTGCTGCTATAGATAACACTTACCTTAAAGAGATACACTTATATTCGTTCAGAAAGATTGTAACATAGGCAAATTTGCTTAATGTTGCCTTAGAAAGTCATTATTTTTATAATTAACACCCCCAAAAATCAAACTAAGTATAGCATAAATATCGGAGTATTATGATTAAACAGCGAGGTGCACGTTATGACCAAAATATATAGTGGACGGTTGTGACTAAAGTAAGCTATAATGCTAAAATTCAAAGTGGAAGTTATGATCGGAGTGGGCGTTGTGAGTTACGTGGACGTTATGAACAACTTTCAGAGTGGACGTTGTGACTTGAGTGGACGTTATGACCACAATGTCACGCGGCGTTTTTTGTCCATCAGAATATGTCCAAATATCGTGGTGGACGTGGTGACTAAAGTGGGTAGGGTGGCCCTAATTTAAAATAGACGTTATGACGAGTGGTTGTTATAACTTAAACGCAAAGTGGGCGTTGTGGCCAAAGTGGATATAGTCACCAAATTTTAGAATGGGCGATATTACCAGCGTGAGTGTACTTTGTATTATGTAAATGTCGGTGGACGCTGTTATTAGAGTCCACTTTATGACCAAATATCGTAGTAAACGTAGTGACCTAAATTCAGAATGAGTATTGTGACTTGAGTGGTATTTATGACCACAATGCAAAGCGGTCGTTGTGACCATAGTAGGTGTTATTACCAGCATGGGACCACTATATATTAAATATGCGTCGATGGACGTTGTCACTAGAGTGGATGTTGTGACCAAAGTGGGCGTTGTGACTAACATTTAAAGTAGACGTTGTGACTGTGTGGATCTTATCATCTAAATGCAAGGTGGGAGTTGTCGCCAGAGTTTAAGTTCTTACCAAAATTTAATGTGGGAGTTTGACTAGAGTGGGCGTTAAGACCAAAATGTAACGTAGGGGTTGTGGCCAGAGTGGATATTGTAAACAAAGTTCAAAGACAATGTTGTGAGGTTGAAGAGCGTTATGACTAGCACGGGTATGTTAGGTATTAACTATGCGTCCGTGGGCATTCTGAGCAAAGTAGACATTATGACCAAATATCATCGTGAACATTGTGACAACGGTGGATGTTATGGCCTAATTTTAAAATGGGAGTTTTGAACAAGCTGGCGTTATAATTACCGGTGGGCGTTGTGCCCAATGGCCATTGCGTTCTAAACTGTTGCAAGTACATCATGTTTATGTTGAAACTTTCCTAAATCCTTAAATACTTTCCCAGAAAGCATTTGGAAAACTTGACCAGTAGTTGAGAGAAGCTGGGTCCTTCAAACTATGTGCTTATAACTGTGGATGGATATTGGAAGTCATTGTGCACCTGAGAGTAAACAGCAAATTTTTACCACTGTGGAAATCGTGTAATTAATTTGAGAAGAAACTCCTTTAATATGTTACAATTTTTTCAACAACGTGTATGTGTATTTCCTCCATGCTTGGAATATACTTTGATTGTTCTTAGTAATCATAATGCAAATATTTTAGATAAAATAATCAAAGTAACAATTAAAGGAGCTTTCATTTTATGAAGAAAGACTTCCTAACTTAATTAAGCCTTTAATGACTTAATGGTATTGCAGTTGCCGGCATAATTATTAAGTAATGTATTAAACGCATTCTTTGTTCCTCGTATGCATTTCGTATGAGTTTGGCATCCGGTCTGCGACGGGTGGCCCCAACGTGCCGTATGCCTCTGAATAATTTTACGGCCAATGAATAATAAAACTCGATTGATGGCATCCGCTTATCCTCTGTGCTTCGCTGATCTTTTGATTCTTTTAATTACGCATCTTGATTGTTTTTAGTTTCATGACCTGCATCTTATAAAAATAAAATTGTAGAATGAATTAATCACTATAGTCAATCCTTCCATGTTATGAAAACGTTATGTATGAATAGTTGTAGTTCTATACACTTACAGTAAGAACAAAATATTGAAGTCCAAATTTGGATTTTATGTAGCGAATCTTTGTAGTCAAACCTTTGATTACTAAGGTTCCTTGTACAAAAGCCAAATTGAGACTTCATTTTTTGTTCCTAAAGTATTACCGAATTTTAAAAAGTGTATGTACATCAGCTTTGTTATGTTAAAAATAGGGTAACGCACCAAGCACTGGTGGAGCGAGATCGGGTGATCTGACAGGCCACTCCACAGGACCTTAAAAGAAATCTGCAGAACAAAAACTTATATTTTTGGTCTGATTTAAAATATAAACAATTCATGCATTTGATAATCCTTTCCACTTCTAACAACTAAAAAACAAACATTGTATTATTTTGTTTTGGAGCTATGTTACGGATTTTAATGTTTATCGTACAGAGAGTAGCGGTGGACGCTTTGAACATTTAATAAAATGTCCTAAACACATTTTTGATCTTTTTTAACATGCGCAATCGACACTTCATAATGTAATTTTTCAAAAACGATTTGCACAATATCAAAAAAATTCAGAGTTTGCGGTCGGTGGTGGTGGGGGCTAGGGGAATGAAGTAGAGTAAGTGACTCACAGGATAGAAGATGTACCCCTTCAAACAATTGTTGACCTGTGTCCATTTTCTCAAATTTGATCATTTTTGCAAATTTAAGCAGGGTGGACTGTTTGGTTCGGACACTCTGTATGTAGTGATTAACAGGCAACTGAGACAACAGCGTTACCTTTTCTTTAAAGGAACATACTGCAGAAGTTCTAATATCACCCTTCTCATTAACTTTAGGTAGACAGTGGCAATTGAATTAACTTAAAACATACAGGGTGTTCTAATAGTAAAATAATTTAATGTCTCTTCCGTCTAAATTGGAAGCCACCTGAAACTATATCATTTCTATAGTTTATATCAAAACAAATTTATTCGTTCTGAATTTTAAAACAACCTGTGTATTATTGTTATCTGGTAAAATACCAGACTCCAATACAAAGATTAAAACAAGCTTTTGGGAAAACGTGTTGTTTATTGAATGTAAACTCGTAACTAACTAAACAATAACAAAAAACATCACAACCCCAAGCAAGGCGACCCGATAAATGTAGCGCACGCGCACTACAGTATGTACAAATGTGGATACAGAAATTTGTAATTATTGGAAATCTTTTTCGCGGGACTGTATTTTATATAAAATTTGTAATTTTTATAAAAATATGGAATGCTATAATACTTCTGTTTTAATTTCTGTACGTGGATATCTTTTTCAATGTACTCATATAAGTGGAAAAATTATCCTTAAGAAAATACTTGTTGTAAATATTTTCAGTCAAACAATAGATAATGATTCACGGTTATTAGTAATATTTTCCCAGGAAGTCCGTTAGCAAACGTAGTAATAAATTTTGCTCATTTTCACTTATTTCTCGGTAAAGTGTGAATGTCTTAAACTACTCCATTGTATACAATTATGGCGTTTTGAAGGCCGTTTAGTGACGTTCCTGGAGTCGATCATGAAAGCCACAGACAATGATGAAGGAGAAAAACATGTTTTAATCAAAAATGGAAAAGAGACGCTAGAAATCTATACACATATAGAAAATTAATGTATAACGTAGATTTAAATACAGGAATATCAGCAAACGTCAGTATACCTGGGTATCCAAACAAATGAAAAGTTAGTATAGGAATATTTAAGTAAGCTCGTGGTAAAACCAATATCATGAAAACATTTAGCTAAAATTGAATGAATACAATTAAGATAGGATGGAACACAGTGCTGCCATGAGATACATTTACAATACAATACAATACAAAGTCGTAGATCGAAAAATCGTTTGTAATCACAAATAATTTAAAACTTTCTAATTGTTGTAATGAGGATTTTAGCATTAATCATGCGCTCTGTATTCCTACATATAATTTATAAGTAAATAGGTGCAACATATTGCCTGAACTTTTCCATACTTTAAACAATTTCTGTATATTTGCAATGACCTTAATAAAATTGTAAGGTCGTGCAAGGCCACAATAGTTTATATATTATGAAAACATGAAACCTTGCCCTTAGATTTAATAGTAAAATATTTGAGAAAGAACTGTCAGAAAGTAAAGCCTACAGATTTACATTTTATTAGGCATCATCAAAAAATTGTTTGTAACCAAATAGTAACACTAGAACAATGATTCCCAAACTTTTTTAAAACGCGACCCCCTTTTGGCCTAAATCATTTTCGCGACCCGCCTCTTGTAGTACTCAACTTGATTCAGAATCAGTGGTTAGCCAACTGACATCATTTATTACCAAGTAGCGCAATTTATTTATTTGTTCTTCGTTTTTCCGAAAATTTTCAACATATACTGCAGGGTGCTAGATGGCACTGGCATAATCTGAAAAATCCATTTTGCTTTATATAAGCGGTGGACTGCGATGAAATTAATCATAATTTCAAAATTGTGTGCTGCACTGCGGACTGTGTGTTGAGTGCAACTCGATAACAAATATGTAATGTTAAAAATGAGTTATACTCATTTCATTAAAGATGGATACATGTTTAAACGGTTATTAGAACTTTCCGCGTCTGGCACTGACAAGAATACAAAGAAAAATTTATTGTACAGCAATAAATATCTCAAATATGGTTTTACCGTTATTTCCCAGAAACCCTAATGCGTACATTCTCACGAAGTGTTATCAAAAGATAGTATGAAGCCATCAAAGCTGTTTCGGCATGTAAATACCTAAATAAAAAAGAAAAGCCTGTGGAAAGAAAGCTAAACTCCATCCACAAGGAGGAAGCTACTTTTAGGTCAGCACCGATTACTAAAAAAAGCACTACTATTAAATTATCGATTTGCATTTCGCATTGCAAAAACCAGTAAGCCACATTCAACTGCTGAAGATAGGATTTTACCAACAGCTGTTGAAATGGTTCAAACAATGATTGGTGAAAAAGAGGTTGACAAACTGAAAGCAATACCCCTCTCTAATAATACTATCCAACGAAGAATAAGTGACATGGTAAAAATATTGGAACACAAGTTGTTGAAAATATTAAGTAGTAAACATACATTAAAGTGGTAAATTCCATCAAGGAAAAAGCATTGCTGACTAGCATTTTTCGAAAATGTGAATTCATGGGTTCTTGATACGTAAATCTTCTTCATCACACGAAAGTAACATGGTTTTCAAGGGGCGATGTCTTGAAAAGAGTTTTCCAGTTCAGATTGGAACTTTTGATGTAGATGCAAGATGAGAAGCCGTAATATGAGAACATATTTTCCAATTCAATTTGGCTTTTTAGGCTGGCTTTCCTTGCTGATATTTTCGAACACTTAAACACTCTGAATAGCAGTTATAAAGAAACTTAATTTCTGATCAACTTAATTGGGAAAAGGAAGTTTGATTCATTCCAGTGCGCTCAAGAACTCATGGAAGACTTAGTTAAAGGTGATAATACGATAAATTCTAAGCACGTGTTTGCAGATATGCAAGTTAGTTTCCACAATGTAAAACAACGGCTCATTGACTATATCCCCAAAGAAAAACTACTGATTGTAGAGCGACCCATACCGTGGTTAGGGAAACAGCCAAAAGAAGTAGAAGAAAAGGAGCAAAAAGAAATGCTAGAATAATGAACGCCTCAATAAAGCAAATACCCAACTAGAAATTAGGGTAAGAAAACAAAATTCTATTGCAATTTTAAACGATTCCCTGATTTGTTTACTTAAAAATGCACTTTGGAAATTGAAGCTCACTGACAGAGTTCCATTCAAAATTAGATTCTAAAATTAAACAGGAACATCCCAAATATAAGGCTAAACCGGTTATTATAAATGGGCGTGATGATTTATATTCCAATAAAAATGTTGATGTTACATCAAAGAAAACAAGTATAAGATATATTCAACTTTTTGTTATTTTATCTTGGAGACGCAATGCATTTTTTTAAATAATTATATTAATATTTTTCCTCACTACTACAAAGTGATCACTAATAATTGTCGTAAAAGGCAGACATGGAAAGTGTACAGTATGTGGGAAATTGAAAAAACTTCAGAGAAAAAAATCTACGATAAGAAATCTACTCACAATAGTGAGATACGCAAAGTTAATATAAGAACATTACCTATCGTGTTTAGCATGAGCATTTTACAAACAAGTTCCATTAGCACAACTAAGTACCAAGTTATTTAATGCAATATCAGCTAACAGCAGCAGATAGTAATCTTTGCCACCGACAAGAATCTTCGGCAGTGCGACGCCGTTCTAAAGCAACATCATGGAAGGAAACAAATTCAGAAGTTAATGTTTTTTTCAATGTAAAATGCGAACGATTTAGGAGAATATGCTAAATTTTATAATAGAAGAATACGCTGCGAGGAACTTTATCCTGATCCACAAACAATGAACATGGATTTTGAAAAGGCCATGATTATAGCTGCAGAAGGAGTACTTAGAGAGCATATATGTCATCGGCTGTTGTTTCTATCATCTAACCTAGAACACCCACTTACGAGGATGGTTCGATAACTACGTAGCCTAACAAAGAAAACGCAAGTATCTTTCGACAAAAAACATTTTATTTTTCAATATAGTCTCCTGCTCGCTCAACACACTTATTCCAACGATATTCCAAATTAGCAATGCCTTCATTGTAGGTCGATGAATCCAAGTCCTCGAAATAGCTATTTACGGCAGCGATTACTTCGGAATTAGACGAAAATCTCTTACCGCCGACCCAATAGGGCGAATGGGGCACTAATTCAAATCCCAATTCATGAATTTTGGCCATTGCAAATGCACACTTGTGGACAGGTGCGTTATCTTGATGAAAAAGCTCTTTCTTCTTTACCAAATGAGGCCGTTTGCCGTTGTTGCAACAAATTGGCATAATACTCGCCATTTATTGTTTTCCCCTTTTCGAAGTAGTCGACCAAGATAATTCCATGAGAATCCCAAAATACGGTTGCCATAACGTTACCTGCTGACACAACCGTTTTTGCCTTCTTTGGTGGCGGAGAACCTTTGTGTGTCCATTGTTTGGACTGTTCTTTGGTTTCGGGAGTATAATGGTGGACCCAGGTTTCATCGACGATTATGAAACGGTGCAAAAAATTGTGCCAAAACGTCGCGAGAAACACTCAACGGTTTCAGTTTCAGCTCCGGTGTGAGCAACCGCGGCACCCAACGCGCTGAGTATTTTTTCATTTCCAATTCTTCAGTTAAAATTCTGTGCACACTGTCATTTGAGATACCCACTATGTCTGCTATCTCGCGCACTTTTACTAGACGGTCATCCAATACGATACGGTGGACTTTTTCAATCATATCCGGGGCAGTAGCAGTTTTTGGACGTCCACTACGGAGTTCATCATTTGTGCTCACACGACCACGCTTAAATTCGGCAATCCAGTTTTTAACCATTGAAAACGAAGGAGCGGATTCCAATAGTGTTGAATCCAGCTTTGCTTTGATTTCGGTGGTGATAAGCCTTTCAAATGAAAGTACTTTATCACTGCTCTCAACTCAGTTTTTTCCATTGCTTACAAAATTACACGAGACGTTCACTTCGGCGTACTGTCAAAAACAGACTAATTGACAGATCGCTCTGTACTGTCATATTTAATGTAATAAGGGATAATTCTACAGAATGGTAAAGAAGATTCCTCCGAATTCGCGCCATCTTTGTGTTGAGCCACGTAGTTGTCGAACAATCCTCGTAGATCCAGACCTTAGCTTTGCAATACGAGAAAATGAAGCTTTTAATGTAGATTGCGGAATGCATGTCGAGTATGTTTCACAGGAAATTGATCCTATGTACGTGGTGTCAACCGATTTGGTAGATTATTTTCACACTACCTACATACAGGGACGCCTCCGCCGAGTACGTAAGAGGAAATTTCGGAATATTGTACCCATGTTTCTCCTAGAGACCTGGAATGTAGATACGACAACGATTGCTGGAGAGGAACGCCTGAATAACTCCGTTGAAGGATGAGCTCACCGTGTTTCGAATATTATAGGCCATGTGAGCCGTTAAAATAGCCCGTGCCATAACAGCCCCATCAAAATAACCCCGACAAAATGAGCAATAAATTTACATTTTCAATTTTCAATGTCATATAAATTTTTAATATAATGTAATATGATTGAAATTTGCTTATATTGTTTTAATTTATGTACCCACTCATTTTTGCAATTTTGTTAATTATTTAAAATTTAGGGTTTTATTTTGTTATATTGCGAATTTAAATTTTTGACGGGGGTATTTTATCGGGGCTATTCTGGCTGGGGTATAGGTTGATGTGTCTGGGATTATCAATTATATTTCAGCAGTATCGCCTTCGGGTTCTGACAAAGAAGACGAAATTAAGTGCATAAGCAAATACGCAAAAACGGTTAAAAACCTGTACGAAAAACCTTAGAAGACTTTATTTGAGCCATTGGTCATACTATTAGGTATTAATAAATAACCTCTAATTATAAGTTCTTTGTACTTTATTACTAATTAATAGAAATAAATACTATTATAACTTTTTTTCTAGGTTCGTTCCTTGTATTTTTTCCTCTGGCTTGTTTCCGTAGATTTTTTATTTACTTACATTTTAAGTAAGATAGTTTCAAATAACAGGTTTGTTGCTTATAATTGGTGAATGCCGCAAAAATACGAATGTAGTTCGATGTTCATATAACAGGCGCTATCCAACTAGAAGACCACCGCCCGAAAAATATTTAGACGCCTTGAAATGTCTTTAAGAAACTAAGGTAACTTTGTTAATGCTAGATTACGAACATAGAAAATGAACTAGCAGTGTTAGGAGCAGTGAATTAGAATCTTTATATAAGTCAATGAGAGCTAAGCATAAGGTGTGGGTATTAATAGAACTTCAGTTACAAGAATTCTGAAATCAGGTGCAATTCATCCCTATCACGATACTTTGTTACACGAAATGACCCTCAGAGAAGATTGCAGTATCTTTCAGGTCGACCTCGGTGGTCTAGTGGTTAGCGCATTTGCCTTTAGATCCGAGGGACGCGGGATCGAACCTGGCTGAGGTCGGCGAGATTATTCTAGCGGGGAAAAATCTGAAAATGCGCCTTCTGTCGGATAAGAAGTAAAGCCGTAGGTCCCGTGCCACTGCGATGTGTGACACTTTAAAAATCACTACTGGAGTTGGAATTACTCCAGATAGGCAAAATTCTTAGTTAGGGTGTACAATGGGCCATATGGCCTAATTGCATAGAGATGCTTGGAAAACCGCATCCTAGATCTCACTCTTTCTAATCATCATCATCATCACCATCAATATCTTTCAGAATTACCTTCTCTTGGAATAATTCACCTTTTTTAAATTGTGTGTTGTTAGACATTTTTTCTATAAATGTTGGATGTGGCGAAGTAAGTAACCAAACTATTGGACCACACTGCCTCCGTGAACATTTAACTAGCCAGCGTTGCTTGAATTTCCTATAAAACATTTTGCTCGCGTTGTTCGAAGGTGTAGAACAAAAATCTTGTACTATTACAACGGCTGTCCTGCTCATTACAATTGGATTGTTAGGAATTATTTAAATAATGTATTTGAAGCAACTTGAATGGGAAGAGGAGCTGTGAATTTATGCCCACCAAGAAGTTGCCATATCACTCTACTAGGCGTATTTCTTTGGGGTACAATTAAAATAACAATATACCAAATGCATGTAGTAAATAGAGATGATTTAAAAAATATAGAATAATCGAGTCGTGTACATCAATTACAGCTCACATGCTTGTTCGAGTTCGAAGATCGTTTTTAGAACGAATTAGAAAATGTGTGGAAGTAGAAGAAGGCAGTTTTGAACATTTATTGAATTTAGGCAAAACCTTTGCGATTTATTTGTTGTTGTTTCTCAATTGCTTAGTTTTTAGTATAGCACGATTGCACCGATAGGCACCTTTTTTGTTAAATACTAATATAATTAATATTAGTAAAACTGTTAATTACAATCAACTTGACAAAAAACAACTGTGTATCATTCTTATACTATAAAAAAATCAATAATCTTAGTTGTCGTGATTCATGTATCTCAGTTGTAGTGATTCATGTATGTTGGGTTGCGTCAACCGCTTTCAGGGCGGGCAACTTAGCTGGCTCACCCTGTAGCACCCATTTTAAGGAAATTTGAATTATTTTCATAAATCAACATTAATAAGAGATTTAATAACTTTTTGAAACTACAAGTGCAACTTTTTCGGAGGATGAATTTTAGAAATGCGTGCCAATTAGATAGCTATCACAATTTTAGAAACTTTAATATATTATCAATACAGTCAATCAAACAATTTGACCCCTTGAAATTATATAAAACAATTCATCGACTAGTAATTTAATACACAAACTTTGTTATTTTAGATCAAAATGTGTATGTAATTTTTTGCAGAAGTGATAATATCATTTTATGATTAAGCTTTTAAACAATCTCGTGCAAATTGCTTTTAATTATATTCTTCTAAACTCCGAATACTTTATAACAGAGTTTAATAAAACAGGCCGGAAGTCAAGTTGCTAAAAAACCTAATTGACTTGACTTACGAGTTGCTGCATCCGGTCTCGTATGGTCTCAACAATCAAGTAGTTGATGCCCTTGAACTACTGTTTCAAATTATAACGCTTCGAAGTGTCCGACAACATGATAACCACGATCTTAATCTCACCTTTAAAATAATATCGGATTCGTAATGAAAGTGAAATCAAAGGTTGTAAATTTATTCGAAGAATTACGATTCATTGTTTATTGGCGAAAGTTGTGTAGCGGAAGTTATGTAAAAAACCTTTTAGTTTCGAAAATATGTAAACATTGATTTCCTCATAAATTACTGGTAATTCAAAGGTTAGGAGTTCAAAGTCGGGCGTATCATGAGTACCTTACAAGAGATCATTTAGTTCCGAAATTACATAAGAACGATATCTGAAAATTAATGTATTGCGGATGCAAGATAAATCAACAGGTTTGCCATAGTATGCAATTTTTCCCTAATTCTAGGGATTTTTCGTCTTTCTAGAGAAAATGTTTTTACACTATCTCTTAAAAGGCGGTATTTTGGTCTCAACATCTATCTGTATTTATCTCTACTCATCCTGCATTTTCGAATGAACCTAGTTTCATATACAGGGTGCAATACGTTACACCTCAAAAGTTAAAATGCAGGATGTATTATTGTTAACAACAATTTTGCAAAAATTGGAGGCCAGTTTACTTTGATCAATTTTTTAAATGAAATCGTAAGTTAAATCAACTCCAATTAATCGTCTAAGAAAATAACAGTTTAGCCTCAGTTACCCTTGATCAAGGTTTAACAGTCATAGCTGTCAAATTTCAACAGGCAGCATTTTGAGAACTAATAATGTCAACTTCAAATAATCCAGGTTGACCAATTTTGGTAAATACATGAAGTATCTGAAGTCTTAATATATTTAATAAGTTGAATTATTTCCTAAGAAGTTGAAATGAAAAATCAGGCAACAATTCTAATCATTATACCCAGCGATTGGTATATCTTAGATATATAAATTTTTTTTCTACTAACCAGCAGTTCTGTTTGCAATATGGGAAACATTGTCATGTCCCATTAAAAATGTTGTTAGTAGCAGTCAGCCTAAATGGAAAACTAGCAGTTCATTATTGTTACCACAAATGAGGTTCTGAATCTTTCAGTGATGTTAAAGCAATCAATGTATTGATATATGCACTGGCGAGAACAAACCGGTAGAGGATGTAGCTTTCACGTACTTTTAAGTTCTGTTATTTAAATGTTGACATGTCTTGTTTTTTAATGTAACATGATTCACACAATTTTTGTATGATTTGAAAATTGAATTACATTATTAAGAAGTAGAAGGAGTGATAGTCACACGGCGTAAATCGGGATTGTATGGGCTATTGTTAAAAATTTACAATTGATTTGCCAATGAGTTACACATTGCCAGCCGCTGCGCGCGGTCGGGAGGGTGGTGCAAAAGCAACAGAACAAGCAGTTATGAATCGCCTTCTCAATTTTCTTAAGATCTCATCATACACATCTGTATTAATTGTCGTGCCACATTCCCGGAAATCAACCAATAATACGTTTTTTGTGTCCCTAAAAAAACATTCGCCATATGCTTTCGAGTCTCGAACTTTTTGGTTTTGGGGAAACTCGCACTGCAGTGATTGTTGCTTGGTTTCGACATTTGTGTATGAAATTCAAGTCACGTCGCCAGTCACAATGTGATTCAGGTACACATCGCCTTTAGTTTCATAGCGATGGAGAAAGGTCAGTTTACAGGCCATTCTCTGGTTTTTGGCACTCATTTCGGACAAAATTTCTGGTAATAGCCTGTTCGTAACATTTCATACAATGCCGTACGTGGAATTTGAGGATAATTCATTCCTTATTCCCTACGTTTATTCGATCATCTCTGAAATTCCTACACCAATGTCTGACCTTTCCCCTACTCGTGGTGCCTGGACCATAAACCTCGCATACTTGGCTGAAAATATTGGCAGTGTTGTCCTTTTTTGCATGAATAATGTGAATCACAGCTCGCATTTCATACTTGGCAGGTATTTCAATCGTAGTATTTATTTTAGCGCTATATTATACATTTGAATACAATGACAGTACAACGGTAAAGTGACGTGTGGCTAGCTCATCAACCATTAAAGAACCCCCACCCCAATGCAGCAAATTGACTGCGTCTCTCATTCGGCGGGAACATTTAAACGAAACTTGCCTTCCGAATAAGCCTCGTAATAATACTTTTAACAGTTGGCTTTGGCTGAAATGAAATGTTTATTTTTTAGCTTACATTCAACAGTACAGATATGTTATGATATTCAATTATTACTTACTATTTTCTTGTGTGTGAGAAAAGTCTTATGTTTCTTAGCTGTTAATATTTTATCATATTCAGCCAGTTTAATGGCGAATCATCAAAAATTAGCTATGTAGTATCAATAATAAATACAAAAGTAAGTTGTTGGAATTGTAGCGTCAAATGTTGATGCGGGAAGGACTTACTATCCCATTATTATGCGCAGGTAAGCAGTCTTTGTTCCCATAAGTACACTTATCAACACATGAAATGCTTCAACGCCGCTAAGAAATTAATTACTGTAATAAATATTCCAATATATTGGATGATGTACAACAATAATGTCTTCATTTTTGGCGACTTTCATATTCCTGTATTAAACTCATATGTTCCTGTTGAAATGGAAATCCCTGTATGTGTATTATGATTACAATATATACAAAAGAAAAAACATTCCTTTGGCAATGGAACCCTTAAGATATGAGAAAATAATAATTGAAAATTTGACCCAAAATTGTTTGAGTACCGGAGGACAATAACGAAAATTTGAGTTCAAAGACATGTTATGCCAAGGAGAGTAAGATAGAAGTGCAAAAACATTTCTTATCACCTGCCACAAACCAATACTATTAGGTAGGTTAGTAATTTCTATACAGTCTGTTGTTGAAGTTGGAAAGCAGTGTTTCTACCAAAATAGAAAATTTTACGAACATTAACTTACTGAAGTTGTTCTTATTTACGGGAAAGCTCAAGGAAGCGCTCTAAGGGCAAGGCAAATGCATTTGGAGCGATATCCGCAGCGCCGCATTCCAAACAGCCGTACATTTACTAAAACAATCCAACATTTACGGGATTATGGCACGTATCAAGCACAAAACCATCATCGCGGTCGTCCCAGAGCAGAAAGGGTTGTTAATGTAGAACAGTATGTCTTGGAATTAGTGGAGGAAAGTCCTAGTGTTAACACTAGAAGACTTGCGTTACAAACTGGCGTTACCAATTCTATTGTTTGGTGGATTTTGCGGTATCAGGGACTACACCCTTACCACGTTTAACGCGTTCAAGGTTAGCAACCAGCGGATTATATACGTAGGCACGATTTTTGTGAATGGCTTCTTCAAAAGTGCAACAACCAACCAAATTTCTTGTTAATTTGTTATCTACTGATGAGGCAGGATTTACGCAAGAAGGGGTGTTTAATGTTCATAATACCCACATTTGGTCAGATGAGAATCCACACGAAATAGTGGAACACAGTTTCCAACAACGGTTTTCCCTAAATGTATGGGCAGGCATTGTAGGTGATCACCTTATTGGCCCATACATTTTACCTGCTCGTTTAAATGCAGCTCTGTATTTACACTTTCTCAACGAAGTCCTACCAGAATTGCTTGAAAATGTATCTTTAGAGACACGACGTAACATGTGGATTTTCCTTGATGGTACTCCGCCTTTTGTTAGGGATGTAAGGGAATGGTTAAATAATAACTATCCTGAAAGGTGGATTGCACGAAACGGGCCAGTTCCATAGCCAGCTCGTTCGCCAGATTTAAGTAGTTGTGATTTATTTTTGTAGGGCTACGTGAAACTGTTAGTTTATTCTACGCCAGTGAACACAGTTGGGGAATTAAAGGTACGCATTGAAGACGTTGCCGATAGGACTCGACAAGATCCTACCGTTTTCGGAAGGATACGTAATTCAATGTTTCGACGTGCAGAAAAGCTTGTGTTCTCAGTGGTGGTCGTCATTTTGAACATTTATTGTGATCCATTTTAAACTTTTGAGGTATACTGTTTTATATGTTTTTTTTTCAGTTATGTTAAAATCGATTTAAATAAATGATGGGTATTTTTAAATAAATTAGTACTTTTTAAATGCTTTATGCGTTCGGATTTTTTTGCACGAAGCAGCACTTGCTTATGTAGTTCGGTTCGAGATTCCGTACGGGGTGCAAGCGTCTTGTGGGGCTCCGCTTTCGTTTAAGAAATTAACAGCATTAAATTTGGAATAATCGCGAGCAGGCGCTCGAAAGAGCTTTGCGCTAGAAAAAGGCTAACTAGATGCAATTTGAATAGTTAAAAAATAACTGCAAACCGGTTGATTTAACCCTTAACCCAGACTAATTTCATAGAAATTACTCGCCTTTAATTAACTAATTACTTGATTAATTGATTAATTACTTAGCAATGTTTTCATTGGTCATGCATGTAAACGTGCTGTTACGATTTGTATTGGATGTTCCTGTGATGGGGGTCGAAAATGTATTTGATGTGTTGGGCGGCTCACTGCATCACGAGGTGGACGCTGGGCGCATATTCTAGGAGGACCGGCCGACCACACTCTACAGCCGGAGTATGCCATGCGGGCAGAGGACATGCAGATCGGAGGACCGTGCTGTGTGGAGTACATCATTAGAGAGGGGGATATGCAGGTCGCCGGCATGTCTGGGGAGACATGGGAGGTCTGGGCGCGCGAAGGGCGGGAATGGGGAGGTCCGAGGAGAGGTAGAAGGAGTGCGCGTGCTGGCAGAGGAGTCCGCTCAGGAGACGACTGGGGTGGGACGGGATGGCGAGGAGCAGATGACAGTGAAAGGGTGAGGGGGGGCAGGGTGAGGGGGGGCAGGGTGAGGGAGCGAAGCAGGTGTCGGTGGGAGGGAGGACGCTGGATGTCTGGCTGTCAGCGGCAGAGCGGAGGCTTGGGGATGCGAAGGAGGTACAATCCAGAGTCGCTCTTCCAAGTGAGTGGTAGGGCAGTGGTGGCCAGTGCGGCGAGTGTTAAGTGGTTGGCTGATCATTGGGACACAAGGAGGGGAGCGGTCTGTTACTTTAGAACAATGGACCGATGGGAGATACCGGGGTTTATTGGGATCGGGGGCATGGTCGCATAGCGGACAGCGTGAATGGGTCTGGGAGTGAATATTAAGTGGGTTGTTAGTTACTGGGAAACTGGGAGATGTGCAATCAGTAACCTTGGAACAATACATGGATGTGAAATACGATCAATGTGAACCTTCAGTAACCTTAGAACACTACATAGATGTGAAATAAGAACACTGTGAACCTTCGATACCAAAGTTTATTGGGGCCAAATGCATAATCGCATAACGGGCAGTTTTAATAAGTTTGGGAGTAAATATTCAGTAGCTTCTTAGTTATTAGAAAATTAAGAGATGTGCACTCAGTAACCTTAGAACAATAGATAGATGTGAAATAAGAACAATGTGAAACTTTGATACCAAAGTTTATTAGGGTCAAATGTATAATCGCATAACGGTCAGTAAACATAGATAAAAGATATCCGCAATCAGTAACCTTACAACAATAGCATGAAATGAAATAAGAACACTGTGAAACTTTGACACCAAAGTTTATTAGGCATAACGGTTTCGGCTACGTACTCAAAAACCCCATTGATGCGTAGTCTACTAACTACCTGGTGTTGCAACAGCGGTGTCTTGCGGTATGCATTGCAGACATGCTAACGTTGTGCAATGCCCCACCCGATCCCGCCCTATCCCGTAACTTCCTACCCACCTACTGGCATGGGGTGGGCCTGGCGTATCCAGGATCGACCCTCGAGTCAGCTCCATGTCAGATGATGATGATGATAATGATGATGAAGCAGCACTTGCTTAAAATTTTTATACCCCATGATAAAGTGAAAACGCAAAAATTTATTCAATTAAACCTTGACCCCTGCCAATTCCGTAGTTTATCACAAGCCAGACAAGGTTTTACGTGTTTACCGCTTTGGATTTACTTTGCAATTAGGCAATAATCTTCTACAGCTTAAATGCATTTTTTATGTATCATCAGCAGTTCTCAAACAAAATTTTATTTTATTTTTTAATTAAAAAAAATAAACTTAATGATTTTTGAAAAATGAATAGTACCATTGAATTCTACTTGAGCCAATCTATTACTGCTTTAAATATTTATACCTATTTCTGATACACCCTGCATAAACAAAATTGATTCGCACTGCACAATAATAGAAATATAGAAGAGATGACTATTGATGGAATTACGTGCAATTTAAATGGCAGCTATCTTTCAAAATAGCTGTCCTCAAAGATGACAAAGAAGTTTCATTTTATTGAAAATTTTATTAGTATATTGCCCATCATTATAACATTCTCGTTGGTACTATTTACATGGTCAGATTAATGCTCACGGAATTCATAATGTTATAATCCTTTTCTTGGTCGATACAATTATGAAATGCTTATTTTTGTACAGCAAGGATGCTTAAATGATTGCTTTAAAAATAATCACGCAAAAATAAACTCAAATTTGAAAACTGGAAAACCATTGAGTTTTACCTATGTTGTTTTATGGGCAGCTTAAATGTCTATGAACCTTTGAAACTAGTTTGTCAGTAAACCAAACAATTAAAATAAAGAATAAAAAGTCCTAACAAAGACAACACGCCTTCTATAAAATTTAATAACATCTTCTGCGTTTAGTTGTTTGTGTAGATCATCATTTACATTAAGTGTTGCAATATTGCACAATAAATTACCACATGGCTTATTAATATGCACCTTCATTCTTGTCACGCCGCAGATTACTGGCAGCAAAGACAGAAAAACTGGTTGTTCAATGAAAATATTTCTTTTATCCATTTATAAAGAAAGCGTGAAACGTTCTAGATTTACACGGTGTAAAAGCGTAGGATAGTTGCTTTGAGAGCCCAAGGACGACTGCAGCTACTTTGTATGCTATGATTATTACGTGTTATGGTTTACCCAAGACAGGTGCAATAAGCACGCACAGATAAGCAACCAGTGCAGCTTGCAAGACAAATATTGAGCACCTGGTACACGTTTTGTATCAAATTTAACAGTGGGTTGTTGTACTTACAAAAGCAATTACCTACATGGTTTTTGTTTGTTCGCGGTAATATAGGACACCTTAGAAAACAAATAAATTTCAGTGCTAATATTTTATGTGAGACTCTTACTCAAGAAAAAATGCCATCGAAACAAAATCCAAATTTCTTATGAAATTCAAGATGAAACAGAAACCAAGCACACAGCTAAATAATTTTGGTAAATAGAACTAACCTGTCTTCTAGCAAAATTATAACTAATTTTTTAAAGATAATAAAGCTGGGAAAAGAACATATTCTGAAAAACTCATTGAACATTCGTACCTACTAGTAATGGACATAATCGAATGATTTTAATAATCGAATGATTAGTATTCGAATGATTTTAATAATTGAGATATTCATTCGATTAATCATTCGAATCTAAAATGCGCGCGCATTTTGACAATGCGAGAAATGCCTCGCATCCTGCCTTTCGAATGATGACTCCCTCTTATGTCGAATTATTTTTTCGTTTTCGATTGGATTTTGTTCTGTGTTTATTTAAATTGCGTCACATTTTAAGATTAATTTGATGGTAAATTCGAATCTAAAATGCGCGCGCATTTCGGCAATGCGATAAATGCCTCGCATCCTGTCTTTCGCATGATGACTCCCTCTAATCTCGAATTATTTTTTCGTTTTCGATTGGATTTTGTTCTGTGTTTATTTCAATTGCGTCACATTTTAAGATTAATTTGATGGTAAATTCGAATCTAAAATGCGCGCGCATTTCGGCAATGCGATAAATGCCTCGCATCCTGCCTTTCGAATGATGACTCCCTCTAATCTCGAATTATTTTTTCGTTTTCGATTGGATTTTGTTCTGTGTTTATTTCAATTGCGTCACATTTTAAGATTAATTTGATGCTAAATTCCAATCTAAAATGCTCGCGCATTTTGGCAATGCGAGAAATGCCTCGCATCCTGTCTTTCGAATGATGACTCCCTCTTATCTCGAATTATTTTTTCGTTTTCGATTGGATTTGGTTCTGTGTTTATTTAAACTGTCACATTTTAAGATTAATTTGATGGTAAATGCGGTTTTATTGTTTTCCATGGCATAAGTTATTAAATATAAACGACGATTCTAATTATTTTATTTTAATTGATAGTTCATATCGTTACGTCATGACAACCAATTTAAATACTAAATTTTTTAAACGGAAAGTTATGATCAAAATCCGTACAAATTACAAATGATCGTAACTGATCAAAAAATTTGGTGTATTTGATATTTTTAAACGGTAATATAAATTGCTGAAATTATTTTATTTATTTATCTAGTTTATGACAATAATTATTTAACTGAATCAATCTAAAAAATTCTACATGTAATATTTTTTAAATTAAGTATGGAAAAGTAGAAATAAATACTCGTAACTTAAGCCTGTCCGGTTTGAAATTCTAAAATCTAATTTTGTTAACTCAGCTGCACAAACGACCCCACACAAAACAAGTCAAATATGTTACTTTGTAGTTTATCTTTTCGAACTATAAATTCATGGGAATACTACTCAAATTATATATCGACCCAAACGATATTTCGATTACCAGCCGAACTGCGAAACGAAAGTAATTCGAGAAGTTTTCATCATTCGAAGGAATTACTCGCATTTCGTGATATCTCGAGATATTCGCATAATCAAATATTTCGAATTGTTTCCTTCGAAATGTGCGCGTTGCTAAACGAACGTATTCGAAAAGTTTTTATCGTTCGAAGGAATTAGTCGCATCTCGAGATATACACATAAAGGAATATTTCGATTTGTTCCATTCGAAACGTGCTCGTTGCTAAATGAACGTGTTCGAGACGTTTTAATCATACGAATGAATTACTCGCATCTTCAGATATCGAGATATACATATAATCGAATATTTCAAATTGTTTCATTCGAAATGTGTGCGTCGCTAAACGAACGTATTCTACAAGTTCTTATTATTAGAATGAATTACTCGCATCTCCAGATATTTCGATATATAATCATAATCGAATATTTCGAATTGTATCATTCGAAATGTGTGCGTCGCTAAACGAACGTATTCGAAAAGTATTTATCATTCGAAGGAATTAGTCGCATCTCGAGATATACGCATAAACGAATATTTTGATTTGTTCCATTCGAAACGTGCTCGTCGCTAAATGAACGTGTTCGAGACGTTTTAATCATACGAATGAATTACTCGCATCTTCAGATAACTCGAGATATACACATAATCGAATATTTCGAATTGTTTCATTCGAAATGTGTGCGTCGCTAAACGAACGTATTCGAAAAGTCTTTATCATTCGAATTAATTACTTGCATCTCAAGATATCTCTAGATATATGGTTTTTCTTCTTCTTCTTCTTTTTCTGTGTATAGGCCAATGGCCTGTTAACTATCTACAATGGGGTAGATTTTATGAGCCTTCTTTGCACTTATGCCGAGCCGGAGACTAATCTAACCCGTTGAACAGAGAAGAGAAGTTCCATTACACGGTTTACGTGTCAATGATGTTCGTATGACAACCGAGACCGACGGTTTTACGTACCCTCCGAAGCACGACTGGTTGAATATGCCACTATATTGGCCCACCCAACTAAGTACTGACCAGCGTGGATTGTACTGGACTACGATACCGTTTGATCGGCTTTCGCTGTGCTCCGCATTTGGAATTTGGAGTTGTAGCGTTACACAACGGCTACTATTCCTTTTATTTTAGATTATATTGCCTTGCGCGTCTCGAAGTTGACAGATTCTATTTTTTCTTTTGGATTGTTGATTTCTCAATGCTCTCATGTTGAAGTTGTCTTCTATATGTTGTTGTACCAACGAACTATTATAGTTTCTCAAGTCCTTCCGCAGGGATTTGTTAACGTTTTTTACTACCGTAAATTCGTCGGTAGTTCGACATGTAGTCGAGCAACTCCTTCGGAAGACATGTATCTCCAAACTATACCAGAGAGTGGGTGGTTTATTGTTGGAAGTAAACTTTTGGAAACCTGACATACGTGTTAATACCATAATTATTGATATTAAAGGTGGGTTCATCACTGAACCGTGCATTTTTCCCCTGTTCTGGTGACCCGTGATGATGCCCTTTTGCCCATTGCAAAGGTGAGTTTTTGTTTCTCGGAAGGCAGTGCTGTTTGTTTGCTCTACATCAACATAGTCCAAAATTGAGAAGTGTTTTCCCTGAGTAGATGAATACAAATTGCTACCAATAACTTTTAATCACAATTTAGCCAAATCTGTAGAAGTGAGGCTTGGTTCTCCTTAACACCGCATCACCTCTTGCAGAAGTTTATTTTTTTACGCATGGACATGGTGCAAATTTGATGACATGTAAATATAAAATAAATGTCCTCAATTTAGTTGAGGATATATACAGTTAAAATACAGAAAGTGTTTCCCATACGTTGGGCATTATGTAATTTTTAATCACTTCATTATTTTTCAGAACGATAGGTAACTCATTAAGGGATTTAGACAAATGTCTATTTGATTTTTCTAACGAATTTCAAGATCACGGTACGCAAATGAGCTAATGACACAATGAGAAGATATTGAAATTTATTTTTCAGAAATTATATCAAAAAGTTATGTTTCCACGTTTAGGTAATGCAGGACTTCCTCACACCAATGTACATTTCTAGTTCTTTTCAGCCATTGCGAGTGTGTTTAGAATAAAATAACGGTGCTCCTAAGATTTCATTCAAATGCAATTGTGTCATAGATTTTTGTTACAAATTGCAACATATGATGCATCAGACCTGATGTTGTGATACCATCAACTGTGTAATTCGCAATTCTAATAGCATTCAAGCTGCGTACGTTCATCCTACATCAATAAACATCTACGGCACCCATGGAGACAACGTGTACGAAGAAAGGATAGATTTTCCTGCTCTTGTATTGCACAATAAAGGTCGCCGATGCGGACTGAAGTAATATGTTGCAATTTTAATTATATGTATAATGCCTTTATGGGATGCTGCCTTTAATGGGCACATGCGTTGTCAGTGGCATGTGGATAGAAACTTAAATGCAATCTGATTCTAAGGAAAAGTTCGCATTCCGCAAAATGCAATGCGGTTTTTAGCCGAGATAAGAAAGGTTAATCTCATTTGCCCGTCACTTGCGGTGTAAATCAATATGGCTGCCAGTTGGAGTCTAGACTTTCTACTTGCGATAAAGTACCTTCGTTTCTGATTGTTTACTAATTACGAGAAAGGGGAATTGATTTCAAATCACTACAGCAATCCCAGAGGGAAAGAGAAATTTATTTACCTGCAAATGCACACTATTCCTAATAACAAAATTCTTCGTTTTAATTTGGAGAGTTGGTGTTTTAATGTGACAGGTTTATCTTAAGAATAAGCATCAATTATTTTAAAAATTAAATTATAATTCAAGCATCCCATCGCACTAGGGTTGTTATTATTATGGTTCAATTTTAGTTCAACTTTTAAATAGAAAATATGCATTTTTAAAACTAATTAAAACAATTGTTAGAAGCCATTATGCAGTTTGATCATTTTATCTGATAACAAGTAGGTTCTTTTGTTTTAAGAGTCCTTTGGACAAGCAAATGTCTACTGTTTTTCAAAACTTAATAAACTCCCATACAAAGTTGTTGATTTGTATAGATTCTTGTGGTAATATCAATCAGTTTCAATGTGTTCTGATAGGGAGAAAACGGATATGATGTTGATTTTGGGAGAATGCAGAAGGGCGATGGATTTAGCAGTAGACGTTATGCACAAAGATACCCCGATAGACCTCTTCCATCACAGAATGCCTTTAGGCGTTTAGGAAGAAATTCGATTTGCGGCAATATGTACAGTTTTCTAAGCCAAACGTGAGGCAACAACATCTCACAGCTGTAGAAGCTGAAACGGCAGTCATCGAACAAGTAACTGGTAATCGCCATATAAACCAACGAGCAGTTGCAAGAACTGTAGGCTTTAGCCAAAGTTCAGTATTTAACATTTCAAAAGCAAACCGGTTTCATCTTAACCACACCGCATTAGTGCAACACCATAGTGAAGATGATTATCCACGTCCAGTGAATTTCTGGCAATGTTTACAAAATGAAGATACTATTAGTCCACTGTTTTTGAGAAATATTCTAAGTTTAGTAACAATGGGTATGTAAATAGACACAATTTTCATTTTTATTCACAAGAATTTTTATTGTAAATGTGTGGTGTAGTATTGTTGACAACTTTATCGTTGGTTGCCACTTCTTTGAGGACAGTTTAAATGGGGAAAGATATTTACATTTTTTAGGAAGTGATTGGTAGGAAAGCTTGAAAGTAAGATTTAAAACATAAGAATAAGTTATTGTTCACCTTATATAGGGGCATCGAGGAGCCTTTTCATTTATTAAGGTGCACGTTGGTGCGACTAAAGCCCTACATCAAGTTCTATCATATGGGGCAAATCAATTCAAATTCAAAAATAATTCTTTCAGTTACGAACTGTAAACTAGATAAGTGCAAAACGTCATTTGAGAAACGCCGAGGGGTGCTACTGACCGTTAAAACCTACGCCACTGAACAAACCGTCTCAAAAATATTTTGCACTTTTCATCATGAAGTTATGTTGTATTTAAGGAGTGAATAATATTTAAAAATACAAGACATTCTGCAAACTTCCTGCATTTACTAGAAATAATTTTCATTCTAAACAGTAACCGTCATTGAGAATTATTCTTTGAATTGCTACAAAGCATTGCCAATCCTTGTTAATCAATATGTACGGCGAAGATTTGAGCCGATATATTCTTGTTAATAATACATATCAACTGTCTTATGTTATTTTTCATATTATTCAATAGATATTGTTACGCTCAATAGATACGTGCTTTGATAGTCATAAATATTGATTTGTCTTAGAAAGATCAGTGACTTGGTGGAAATCCTAAAACAATAAACCAGAAAAAATAAACGTTATCGCCTTGATCTTGAAAACGTTTAAATCGCGATACATGGTTCTACAACTCAAATATTCAAGTGTTTAGAAAATTGGTGCAGAGTTGTTTTTTCCAATATTGTAGATTAGGTTATCGGTTAGGTATAAGCCGGCACTAGACAGTTTTCATTTCTGAAAAAGCCGTTGGCGTTTTTTCTCTTAGTGTTCCCTAGTTTCGTAGAATAATCAACAGCCTTTCCGTTCCACTACTGGGCATCGGCCTCTTCTCTGCCACGTGTTTATCCTCCGCGCTAAGGTAGAAACACAAGCGACTTACAGTTTAACGTCGAATCTGAACGACAGAAATTCCAGAGAAGGTATTTAGCATTAAGATCCCACGGTTGCGAACTGGATTGGGAAATTGTGTATGGTGGGTTACAACCAAGATTTTTATAAATCTGTATAGTATGTATTGCTTAGGTTTTGAACCCAAGCTAGAATCGATGTTTTACTCAGAAAGTGAGCGCTCTACCAATTGAGCTGCCACCACACTCCCGTTTAGTTTTGTAGAATATCTGTCTTAATTTAATCCCACTATATTTTAAAGCAAATGCGATGGAATGACATTATTTAATTTTTATATTCCTTCAAAAGTAGTATTTATTAAATTTTTGAAACACATGTTTGAGAACCGCTGATTTATAACATACTTTTATAACAAAACCACAAATATAATTCATCCCTAAAACGTTCACTGCATACATATTTAGGCGTAATGTAAAAAGTTTTCGAAGTTTAAAATTTTTTTTGCATCTATTATTCATTTTATTGTTGTTGCAACCTCTTCTTAATTATTATGGTTTTTTTATTACGAAAGCCTTAAAAAACGCATATTAACAGCCTTTTCATCTCACTGCTGGGCAGTGGTCTCTCCTCTGTCACGTGTTTCTCCTCAGCGCTCTGGCAGGAACACGAGAGACCTTCAGTTTAACTCGAATCCAACAACAGAAATTACGCATAAATCAAGCAAATAAATAAACGCAATGTTAATAATTTATTTATTTATATATGAGAAAAGTATGAGTAATATCCACAACAATTAATATGTTAATGTCACACAGAAATCAAGTACACAACAATAAAAATTAGTCAAATACTTTATTTGCTCATATCTTGCATTATCAATTTTCTGTATTTACAGCAATATATTTAATACCTATATTGATACTCTAATGCCTCGGTAAATTTTATCACTCCATACACCATAAAAAATTATCAGCTATTACAGTCAAACAGAAAATACTACTAAAAAAAGCCCTGAAGTGAAAGGATACCCAACTTCCTTACAAAATGCACAACAGCCAATAGTAATAGTAAGTAGTCAGCATTTTGAGATGTAGGAAATAGTTTTTTATATATAGTTTGGCTCTTCCTCTACAGAACGCTCTTCCTACAACATATTTTTTGGGATGAGGCCTCAATTTGTTGCGTTACTCATATGCCTCATAAAACTTTACAACCGCACTTTCAATAATCCTTAAATTTAGGACATTTTTCTGCAACCGAAACTGTTAACGCGGTCTTTTGAATTACAGTTTTGTCGCGAGGAAGCATTCACTTCTATAAAATATTCGACGATTTTAAAACATTGAATGATAGATACACAAATTTGAATTTTAAGGAAGTTCTTCAAGAATTATTATTTTCTCGTAAGAGACAAAGCACCCTAAGAAGAAGAAGAAGAAACATTAATAACTATTTCAGATTTTCAATAATATGAAAAACTATTACGAATTTAGAAAGCAATACTGTATTGCCGAGGGCATACATAGAATTTCGAATATTTTAGTGATACAGTTGTGTTAAATTATACGTCACACGTTCAAATTACAAAAACAATAAGTTTCGAGTACTGTTCAAAGTTGGATAAATAAATATATAAATGTATTTAAATTCAAAATAACTTTTCTAAACCAAATGGCACGTATGCTAAAATTATACAAATAAACAATGTAAATACTTATTCTTTATTATTACTATGTAAGCAAAACGAAATAATTACAAAGAAAATAAAATAAATGTAAACCATACTTATAAACAAAATATAATCAATATCCTTAAAATCTTATTAGGGAAACATTTTTTGAAAATTTACATTTGTGTTTGTGTTTACGTTTGTGCCGCAAAACTGTTTGTAATAGTTTAAAATGTATGACAAGTGATTTATATGTTTTTTTTTGCAAGCTGCTATAGAAGTTATTATTGTACTTGAAAATTTCCAAGTCAATTTTCCAATGTAAATATAATACTAAAAGAATATCTTATCTATATCATTCTTTACAGAGAATTTGTTTAAGAATATTTTGATATATTTTTTTAATAATATATATGGTTTGTTATTTCCAATAGTTCAATCTATTGAAGTCAACTCTCCAGGCTTTGATAATGCTACCGGCGACGGTTAGCAAAACTTCAGCAGGAATCAATCCTACAACGACGCTGTCTGAGTCCGAAGAGAGGACTTCATTAGACGCAAACTCCTAAAACTTTACAGTTTAATCTATTATATAATAATTACTGCATAATAGTGCACTAAATGGCATTTACTACATTTTGGGTTCATTATTTATGTGGAAGTCGTTAGCTAGTATTAAGAGTTGGGACGTGAAACAAATTCAAACTTACAACAAAGCCTCTTGTCGGAACTGCAACTTTGTTGGAATAGGTCGAAATTTATATTCACAGCATTTCTGTCTCTGAATTTTGCAAACTGTAAAACATTAAGGTAGTGCGTCATTATTGGAGGGTTATCGTTATCATCAAATACTATTTTACACCAATACACAACAGCATTTATTTGTGGCTTGAGAAACTGAATGTCAAATGTAACCATCTCTTTGGCAGGCTGTATCTTGCACCAATATACGAACACATTCTTACGTGTTTGAACCATTCCATAAATAGTTTTATCTCTTTTCAAAGTGAACAATCCGTTTAAAGAGACAAATCCCTTACTGCATTTTTCTACATTTTCACGATGATTAGAGATGGCATGAGTACAAAAACTTTCTGATAGTCCACGCCAGAAACATTTTCCTTGATCCATAGGACATCGTATTTCTTCATATACGCAATATTTCTGATGCTCACGAATATTACTGGTGGTTTTCAAAGCCGTACATCCAGATGCTTTATTTTTACATGGTACGTTATATTTCGAAATGATTCTTTCCAAGTGGAAATTACGATAATATTTTTTTTTATTTTTTTTAACTTTTGTAATACTGCCATGGCAGATTTCACAATAGCTATATCCCTTCTTGTTTGTATTTATTGGACAGTAAAGGTAATCTTTACATTTTAAGCAGTTTAGTTCTGATAATATACCGCTATCAGGAAGGTTCATTTTATTAAATAAATCTGTAAACCAAAATAATTATTAAACCAATGAAATGATTTGCCTATCCTAGTTCAAGTGAGTCCGTGACATTTCGTCGAATGCTCACAACGCCGACTCTATATAATCGATGTCGAAAACGCCAACCAAGTCCATAATGCGGTTGGAAGTCCATATCGCCGACTAAGGCCAAACGATATTGGATATTGGGCATGGTCGGCGTTTTGGTCATGATCTCGTCTCGGAGTTTTGGCCAGAGTTCATTACGAAATGGTCAAAATACACACAATTATTCAACTTCGACACTATGTTATAAACAGTACTGTAACTGGTGTAAACGCTCGTGGCAAGTGTCTAAATTGCGACCTCCATACACCGAAATGGCAAATTGTTTTGAAAAATTTTGTAATGCGCGTTGTGCTTAAATGGTAAATATTACTTTTAACCCTATCATAATGAGTTGCTTTTAAAACGCTAGCAATCCAAAACCACATCGATTATTTGTATAAATAAAAATAAAATCGTTTAAACATAACAAATTTGCATTTAGTAATGAATATATTAAGTAAATATTCTCTATATGGGGTGTATTTAAAAAGTACCAAAATATTCCGGGTACTGATTTGTTTCGTCAAAATACACAAACAACTTCACATGAACATGGGCCAAAAAATGCTTTCTTCGAAGGTGCATCACCCAGGATGATTTATTTGGAATAACTTGTAAACCATGTGAGCTAGAATTACGAATTTTGGAACATTGAATAAACATTTGATACTAAAACCCATTCTGTAATCAAACTTGCAAAAATTTATCCGAGAGTCCCAAATGGGCGGAGGCTCCGGTACATTGTGGGGGGAGTTTCGTCGAGTAGAAATTATAGAAATTTGAACTTTTTCACATAAAAAAGGTACTCTTGTAACAAATATGTACTTGCATGGTTTTCGAGATTTTTCGATGTGAATGTTCAGAAAGTGTTAGGCGGTCAAGCAAACATCTGTGACAGAAGAAATAATAGAATTTACCGCAGCATCCGTCTATTTGGGGCTCTTTTGCGTAAGGTTTGATTACAGAATCCGATTTCGCATCAAAACTTAGTTAAATTTTCCAAAATTCGTGATTTTACCTCAAATGGTTCACACGATATTAAAAAAACCATCCTCAGTGATGTACCTTTGAAGATACGATTGATTGGAGACGGTGGTTTAAGTAAATAGACTTTGGAAATCATCTTACCACCACGATACTTAGAACACCTAAATACCAATTTAGGCAACTCAGCTGCCATCTTTAGTAGGAATTTAAACTAATTAAAGTAACTTCGCGTAACCAAAGGCCTTGATAAAATATGCAAATAAATCAATTCCAAAATTATATTTTGTTCAAATAAAAGCATTCGGAACATGTTGGAAAACCCGAATGACAGAGTGAAAACTTTGGTAAAGTCGGGGATTTACGAAATTGACTGTTCTCACTGAAATGGAAAATATATTGGGCAAACTGAACGTAATATTAAGATTAAGTTTACAGAACATGTAGCTCATTTAAAAATCATAGATTTGATCAATCAAGTGTTGTCCAACATATTTACGAGACAGGACACGGTATAAAACTAGAAAATGTAAAATTGTTAAAGGAATTGTTAAAAGAATTGAATGAGAGCATTCATATTTTCAAAAATAGGATAGATCTTTTAAATTCAGATAATGGGCCAATTCCTAAGTCAGATTTAATTAATTTGTTAAAAATAGCTTCCTTAACCGGTTAGGCGTAACGAACCCTAACGGAGATTTAGTATTTAAGCCTTTGTTTGTTAGATTATTAACGTTGGACTTCAATTGTTGGCTTATCTCCAGAAATATTCCTCAGCCAAGTTACGTATAATATTCTACCTATTCAGGTGTTCTAGATATCGTGGTGGTAAGGGGATTTCCAAAGTTCTCTTAGGAAGCATTTTTGACCCATGCGAAGTTTTCTGTTCAAAAGAATCAGCACTCGGAATGTTTTAATCCCTTTTAGAAACACCCTACAAAATATAAATTATTATTTATGAAAACATAAGTAATTATTTTAAATTACGTAATAAAATTATAAAATAAATGTACCTGGCACTAGTCTTTAATTATTATTGTCAACATTCAGCATATTTTACAAAATTATTTTTCGGGCTTTTTCATTGGAAAATACATCTATTATGTTGTGGCAATTTGATGATCTTACAATATCTTCTTTTATTTATATTATAGACATGTTTGTCAATCGCTCCTGTCTAATAAACGAACGAAGATATAAATACCTAATTTTTGATTTACTTAAAGAACGTTAACAGGAAACTGTTGTTACATGCATTGTTATGACAATTCTTAATACAATGTCTAGATTTGGATAAGTATTGTGAAATGAGAGATTATTATTTTTTTTTTCAAAATTTGAAGATTTCTCTCAAAAATATAATACTGAGAGCAGTTTATTAAAAAAATTGTTTTACACATACCCAAGCAGGGAAACGAATTAAATTAACTTGAAACCTGATGAAAGACAAGTCAAAAAAACTGCGCACTTGGCGGGTGCCGTCTTCGCCACGCCCTAGTTACGGCACCGGTTATCAGTCGCTGTGGCGTCGTTTAACAGTGGTCGGCGTTTTGGCCATAGTCGGCGAAATGGTTTTAGAACACCAGTTGGCATTAAGGACCTGGTCGGCGTTTTGAACATTCGGCAAAATGTCCTGACCCCATTCGGGCGTAATGCGAATGGTTCTAATTACAAAGCTTTTAAATAAAATAATTTACTTACCAGCACTTATGCTGTTAAATTGTTTATTGTTTTGTGAGAATATATTAGAATTTGTTTAGTTGAATATTAATCAGAATATTAAAGAGAAATAAAATTGTATCAACACGTCAGCTAATGTAGAAGCTCTGCTACGAATGGCTAAAGTATTGATAATTCTAATCGTGTGTAACGCGATTAAGAAACTTTTAAGTTATATTTGTATTTTTCCTTAATAGATAATATCCTTTAGAGCAATTTTGCCGATTTTGCGATTACATTGAACATTTTCGATCATTTTAACAGTGGATATGAGAGCATTTTGCAACACATTTTTGATAAGATTATGTACATTAATAACAGTTGCGGTGTTTCAAATTTAAAACAAAATTCAACGACTGCTAAAAATATATAAAATGTTCCATAAAAAATTAAGATAATGCCTCTTTCGCTTAAACCGGAAATGGACCATCTTATTTTGTTTGGCCAAAATATACGCCGCCTGAAACTGTATCGCTTTTACTAAAACATGTTTTTTCTACAGTTTGTATAGATCAGACCTGAGCAAATTTTTTGGCCGAAGGGCCACAGTAGGATTTCAAAAGAAAACGATCTATCCTGTAGATCCATAGAAATTATAACCTATTATAAAACAGGTCCGTAAAGTTAGCAATACAATGTTGGGCACCCATTCTAAAACAGGCGTAAAATTTTGCATCCATAGAACAATTTAAAACATTATTAAACAATAAGTTAAGTTAATTCGTTTTGCAAGCTTGAAGTTGTCAAATAATTTATGATGTTTGAAGTTAATTTTCTGTGAATATTTCGCGCCAATCGGCACCGTTAAAACAGTGACGGTTAAGAAAAAGTTAAATGTTTCGCCAACTTCACGTCTGCGGAAAAACTAACTTTTTTTTTAAACCCGATAAGGAAGCATCGTTTGAAATTGCCTTAAATGTCATAAATTGGCGCTAACTGGGCGCTAAATATATATACAAGAAAACATTTTAAAATTAGAAATTGTTTCAGCGCCAGTGATGTCGCTTCAAATCTAATGTAAAATGTGTGGTTCCAACATGACGGTACTTCGGCACATTTCGCAATAGTGACTCAACAGTTCTTGAACCAAGAATTCGAGAACAGGCGGATAGATCGCGGCGGTCCCATCAATTGGCCATCTAGATCGCCAGACTGGATCCAAAATGGTTTTTTTTCCCTTGGGGACATGTGTAACATATTGTGTACTAGATCCCCTGCAGAAGACATGCGACAACGCATGGAATAATTTCCGTTAAATCGTTACAAGCAGTAAATATGTCGTTTTCGAAGGTCACATTGAGCATTTGTTTTAAATAAATACTCCTTCCTTTTCATAGTCGTCCTCTTCTACTTACACGTGTAAAGGGGTGTTATAATTATTCCTGTCCTTGTTCTTCTTTTTAGCCTTTATTATGGCCAAATATTTAAAGTTCGTGCTTTTCATTTCCTATAACGTTCCGAGGGCCGAATGTCGTCAGCCTTTTGTCATTCACCACGTCCGTTTTATTTTTTCATTCGGACCTATAGTACAGTTCAATTTTTTGGACGTTTTCAGACTCCGTTCCTGTTGTCATCCCATCCTTCTATAGTTATCTTCCTATATTCCACTTTTGCCTTATGCCCTTTACTTAGTGCATTTCTTGCAATTTTCCTTATTTTTGCCTGGATTGCTAGATAAATACTAGAATTGAAATGAAATCGTTTTGCTATCTATGGTATTAATAATGAATGTTGTCACTTCGTGTAAATATCATGGCTACTAGATTAGATATAATTCAACGGTCTATAAGGAAAAATGTAAAAATATCTGAAAATAAGTATAGAACAATATTCATAAATACTGTAGAAAATTAAAGTCAATTCAAAAATACAATAATATATAGAACGTGCAATTTTAAATAAATGGGAGAATGCTCTTTGAAATAAATTAAATATGCGCTAGTGTAAAAGACGCCATATATAATAAAATTAATATTTGGCGGTTGTGTCAATTTAGCACCTGCGAAATATGCAGTCTTATTTAATAGTAATACTCACGCACCGAATGATTTTGTTAAACTTTGTGCAGACCAAACTATACACATTCTGTAGAGAATTCTGTGTTCTATTTAAAAAATAATACCGCGAAGATGCTCCGCTACGCAAGTCACCCTGTATATTTAAAAATATTTTTATAATATGCGCATTTTGGGACTACATCACTTGAAACAAAAGGAAAAAATTCCTAATCATTTTAATAATGCCAATATTTGACATTGATGCACTAATTAGTAACCCTGTATATTTAAAATTGCCTATTGTACCCAATAGAATAAAATCTAGCGGAGTGGTATCGTAACTTCTTGGTGGCCATGGATGCACAGCTCCTCTTCCAATCCGGTTTCCTCCAAATACATTATTTAAGTAATATCTAATTATTCGACTGTAGTGTGCAGAACAGCCATCATATTGGTACCGACGTTTCTGTCATACATTGAGTTTTACATCTTCTAACAACCCGGGTAAAATATTTGTGTGTGTATTATTGTAAAAGATCAGAAAAGCGAAAGAAAGAAAACAATCTCTCCCACAACTACTTTTGTTTCTGTAATGCCTTGCGAGCCTTGGTTAGAAAAGACTTTTGATAGCACACTTGAGAGGGTGATGTATTAAGAGTATGTCAAATTCGAATTAAAATAAATGTAAATAAGTTATTAACAAAAATATGTTTAAAAATACCCTGTATATAACAACATGTTCTAATGGCCGCAAGCTAAATATTTCAGAACTTAAGAATTGTGTGGAAATATTACAGCGCTACATTAAATAAAACAAAGTTTTGTTCCGTAAGTTGCAATGTTGCAGCAGGGTTATTAAAAGAATTTAAATTTAGATTAGGACACGCTGTTTATTATGATTAACAAAATTATAAGGATATCTATTGTATAAGTTATAATTTCGTGACAAACTGAAGTTTTCAGAAAATATCCATTTGTTTACTAACAAAATTTCAACAAATTACCGCATTACCACACTCCAAGTGCGATTGACCTGGTTCTGGTTCAGAGAGTTGTAACTCCGTATCGAAACATTTCCGGATCTGTGCTTACACGGATTCATATTACTGTTTTGATTCTTCGGGTTGATTGTATTGAGTGTCTCTAGAAAAAAGAGTAGTTCCGGCGTTCCACAAACAAAAACTGTTATTTGCATTAATCAATATTTTGCGAAGAAATCATCTTAAACTATTACATCGATTTTCTTTTCTAACGACATTTAAAAATGAAGGATTTAAAAGCATTTTTTTATCAATAAATAGAGTAGTAATACAGAAGAATCCTTTGCTATGTTATGTTGTATAGTGGAGGGATATCACAACTTCTTAGTGTTCATGCATGCATTATTTCGTGAATTTCTAACAATTCAACTGTAAGTATATGGTTACCTACTATGCCACACCAAATTTGGACAGAAATAAGTGGACGCGACTGCCTCCCTGGACTTTCCCATACTGGAAACTGTTCATATCATCTTTATTCAACAGTAGAGTTATTTTCCTCAAAACGGTTGTTCAAGTGCTATCCTAAAACCTTGCCTCGTAACGAACAGACTTACCCTTAATTTCCTTTTAATATGCAACCAGGCATACTTCATTCTCTACTATATACGTCGCGGTCTAACTAGTACCGATTGCTGTTGCTACCGAGGTAAAATTTTCTAAGTCCCTGGAAATTATATTTTGTAGGGCATAAAAAATCGATTTTTTTATTTTCGCGGAAAAAGATTCTTTGACGCAAACAAATAACAACCGTTAGAATAAAAAAAATATTTTTCTAAAAAAGAGGGGGGAGGGGGCCGGTGCGCTTACATAAATCCACGAGTGTAATATTTCTTTGCATATTCATATGCTCCATTACGCACTGAGCGATTCAGTGAAAACCCCAGCTTCCTATCTTTTTTCGTTTATTAATTAAAGGAGTTTGAAGTTTCAAACTTCCAAGCTTCGTAGAGGGCGCCACAGGAAAATTACGGAGTTCTTCAAAAAACATATCGATAGCCCCTTGCGAGGTCTATCGACATATGAAATTTAAAAAAATTCCTTGGAGCAGTTTTTGAGAAATAATTTTTTGAAAATTTCCAAAATTTTGAAAATTCGTAATTTAGGCCCCTTATAATTTTTCAAAAAAACTTTTTATATCACCTCATTTTACCCTTCATATACTATTCAGAAAATAAAAATCATTTGAATCGATTCATCCGTTTTCGAGTAATTGGGCGTTAAACTCAAAATTTTCAAAAAATCATAGCGCCCTTCAGTTTAAAGCTAGCGAGTTCGGCAAAAAACTAACAGATTTGTCTTATGACCCTCTATCGTTATCCGCGATAAAAGTTTCAAAATTGTAATCACGAAAAAAGTGATACCAAAAAAACATGCGTAACTTCCGCTTCCGGTTTCGGATTTTTTTGAAAAGCTTATTTTTTTGATGAATTTTCGATACACCCCCGCATTCCAAAGCGCATCAAAATCGGAGCAATACTTTCGGCTGTAGGAGCGTCACATACGTACATACGTACGTACGTACGTACATACGTACCCACCCACAGACAGACATTTTTTAAAAACCACTTTTTTGGGTTCCTAGAGACCCAAAACGGATATATCCGTTAAAATCTCGATTTCGAAAATTTTCATGATTTCAATACTTACCCTATACCTATAAGGTATGGGAAAGTAAAAATGGGTAACACGTATCCAGTGCGCATTTATTCTCTTGTGCGTAGTAGTGCCTATGTCTATTCACTTCACCATTGTTTTACAATTTTGTCTCATCGCTAAATAATACATAATTTAAAAAAAAATGGATCAAAAATTTGATGATGAAGAAGATTACAAACTTTCTATCTTTTCTGATGGTCATTTTCATGCAGTGCACCAAAGTAACGTGATAGGGATGAAATGCATTTGCTTTCAGAAGTCTTTTAATTGAAGTTCTACTAATACCCACATTTATGCTTAGATCTCTTTGCTTTGTAAGGAGATTATCATTCACTGCCCCTAACACTGCTAGTTCATTTTTTACGTTCGTATCGTTCTGGGTCTAAATCTTCCGGAATTAACAAGTTTACCTTCGTTTCTTAAAGAAGTTTCAAGACATCAAAATATTCTTTAAGACGGTGGTCTTCTAGTTAGATAGCGCTTGGTGTATAAATTACGAGTTGCAGCCACATTTCCTTGACATTTATATGCCATATTATAAGCAAACAAATCTGAGCTCTCGTTATTTGAAAGCATTTTATTTAAAATGTATGTAAATGGACAGTTCGGCTTGGTATTGTCATAAGTGAGCAACGTTTATCCATTTATATTAATCAAAGAAAAAGTGATTTTGGTTGCCATGTATGTTGGGTTGTGTCAACCCCCTTTTAAGGGGGGACAACTTAGTTGGCCTACCCTGTATATCTGAAAACATCTATTTTATTGATTTTTCATTACCTCCTCAAGAAATAACCAGATACCTAGTCCTCTTTTATTTAGTAAATAATTGTTTTAGCATTCTAAATTAAAATATTTTCGTGGCATCCTAATCTAATTATCCGGAAGCAAAGGGTACTAGGCTTTTTCTGTTAAATATTTTTCTATTGATGATTATAACATAACCTATGATTGTGTCGGAATTTAAAGTTTGCTGTTTACTTTTTTTCCATTATCTTAGATGTTGATAGTCCGTCTACTGACAGAGTTTTAACATTTGTTTCGTTATAAAGTGGGGGACTTCTGCTGCGCTACTAAAATCCGATATTAGTCTAAATCAGTGGTTCCCAAACTTTGGCTAAAATTTTTCTCGCGACTCCCCTCTTGTAGCCCGCAACTTCATTCAGAATCAGCGGCTAAACGGCCAACTGACGCCATATATTATTAAGTAGCTATTTATTTATTTGTTCTCCGTGTTTCCAGAAATTTCCACCATATTCGGGACGGTGATAGATAATCTGGAAAATCCATTTTGCTTTATATAAGCAGCGGTAAGCGATGAGGTTAGTCATCATTTCAAAATTGCGTGCTATACTGCTGATTGTGTGTATCGAGTCCAATAAATCGATGACAAATGTTTAACGTCAAGTATGAGCTATACTCGTTTTGTTAAAGATGGATAAATTTATAAATCGTTATTAGAACCTTCCGCGTCCGGCAGAAAACTAAATTCTACAACGATGAATATCTCAAATATGGTTTTACCGTTATTTCCTAGAAATCCCAGTGCATACTGTGTTAAGAACTGTTGTCAAAGGAAAGTATGAAGCCATCAAAGTTATTTCGACTTTTAAATACCAAACCACCAGAAAAAAGAAAAGCCTGTGGGATTCTTCGAAAGAAAGCTAACCTCCCTCCACAAGGAGCAAACCACTTTTACATCAGCAACCACTTCTAATGAAAAAGCAGTACTATTAAGTTATCGAGTTGCATTTCGCATTGCCAGAACCAGTAAATCACATACATTTGCTGAAGATATGATTTTACCAGAAGCTGTTGAAATGGTGCAAATAATGGTTGGTGAAAAAGATGGTGACGCGGTAAAAGCAGTAACACTATACAAAGAAGAATAAGTGACATGGCAGAAGACATTCGAAAACAAGTTGTTGAAAATATTAAGAACTGCACGTACTTCTCATTATAGATGGACGAATCCACGAATATTTCCAACAGTACACAATTTATAGCATTTGTGGCAATGCTGGGCATGTTATTGCAGAAGATGTTTTATTTTCTGCTCCATTAGAGGTCAATATCACCGGAAAATGTTTATTCGGGTACTAATAAGTACAAGATTGACAGGGCAAAATGCGTTGCTATATGCATCGATGGCGACAAGGCTATGACAGGACATCGATTGGACCTTATTGTCAGATGAAAAGAGATAATGCTAAATGGTATACGGTTACACTGTTTTTTTACATCCAGAAGCTATTGTATCAAAATTTATGCCCTCTGAAACTGATTGTGTTTTTTAAAAAATGTCATTAAAGTAGTAAAGCATTGCAGACTCGCAGTTTTCGAAAAATTTGTGAAGACAAGGGTTCTTTATACGCAAATCTTCTTTATCAAACGGAAGTAAGATGGCCTTCCAGTTCAAAGCGGAATTTTTGATGTACTTACAAGATGAGAAACCAGAATATAAAAACATATTTTCCAATTCCTTTTGGCTTCTTAGACTGGCTTTCCTTGCTGATATTTTGGAGCACTTAATCACTCTGAATAGCAGTTTGCAAGGCAGCGATATTAACATAATAACAGCCACGGACAAGATATACGGATTTATAAAGAAACTTGATTTCTGGGCGACTTTACTTGGAAAGAAGAAGTTTGATTAAACCAAGTGCGTTCAAGAACTCATGGAAGACTTAGTTAAGGATGATACTATGATAAATTCTGAGCACGTGTTTATAGATATGCAAGCTAGTTTGCACAATTGAGAACAACAGATCATTGACTATTTCTCCAAAGGAGTGAATCCGTTTTTAGGCAATTCCGTTGAACAAACTGAAATTTCGACACACGAAAGAGAAACTTATTGAAATATCATGTAGTAGAATGTTGAAACTAGACTTCTTTTCCCTGAGCTTAAATCAAATTTGGACCAAAAAATGTAAGAATACCCTGAGGACAAAGCTAAAAAGGGTTTGGTGCCATTTGCTACGTCATATTGTGTGAATTAAGTTTCTCCTCCATGACTGCCTTCAAAACAAAAATAAGAAATCGCTTTGAATTTTGAAAATGATATTATTGTGTGTGTATGCAGAGCCCAGATTTAAAAAGCTAGTTTCTGAAAAACAGACACACACATTAGTGTTTTTATTTTGCAACTTGTCTCTACGTTTAGGTTCTTGCATTTATTGAAAATTTTAATATTTTAAGCTTGATTTATTTTTGTTTACTGTGTGAAAGACAGCAATAAATGTCTTGAAAAGGCATTTTCTTTTATTTTGGAAATATTCCCGCAACCCCCCTAACCTTGTATTGTGACCCCCAGGGGGTTGCGACACGCGTTTAGGGAACCCCTGGTCAAAATTATCAAGTTTTTGAAGCTCACTGTATTTATCACTAGCTAGCTACGTTATTCTATATTAGCAAACAATGCGGCCGAACTGGAACTGCTGAAAACCCAGTACTCCAGTGAATGATTTAGTTACTGGAATACTGCACAAAGTTCAAAATACAAGAAGTAAAGGTAAGAAAACCTGAAAACTAAAACCATTTGCAATTCGAGAATTAGAAGCAAATTTAAAATACATAAATGTACTGTCCATTGATAAGAAGGAATGCAATTTTCATTAAATAATTAAATAATTCCTTCACCACAAGAAATGCCACGACTAATTTAACCCCAATGACTTCTCTCGTTTCAGCGCGAATGTGATTACGATGATTCATTTAAGTGGAACTTTTACTTTCACCCTTTGATTAAATTAACGTACTTTTATTGACTAATGCACCTAAAAGGTCATTTAAGAGGAGTTGTCTTGAAATAAAATGTAAACCTTTTATTATTTTTTCTATTTCCAGGATACCTACTTATTGATTGTACTTCTATTTATTTGAGCTATATCTCTCTTGTACATATTAAGCGTTTAAATACTTCATACAAAATTTAATTTTCATTTCCAAACTGGACAAAACATTGACCATTGGAACAAAAACCTCCTTGTAGACTATCTCAATCACCTTCTTGTAGACCATCTCAATCAATTTATGCTATTAAAAGCGTGTTCACTAAAGAGCTTCAAAATAAAATTATTAACTTTCTGATTTTAAAATTTTTCACTATTTTTTAGCTATTTTTGGAATTTTTCTCATTTCTCACTAGAATGGTAAAATGTCGAACTTACCCTGTTATATCAACCACAAGTCCAACTGGCATTGTACAACCTTAAGCGACACTTTAAACGTTATCAAAGCACATGGGTAAATCGTTTTCGTTTAAGAAAACTCACTGTTAAAAACGCCGAATTCACTAATTTGTGTCAGCCGCGCGAATAGATGATGACAGTAGAGAGAGAATAGTAGTTAGGTGTGTTGACCGTGGTAGCCGCGAGCAGGTGAGTGTCAGGTGTATATGCTAAGCGCCAGTCGAGCCCCAGACCCCGGACTAGAGACCGGATGTTTGGCGGGGAATGAAACTTTTCATGTGTTAAGAAAAATGAAGTGACGGTATCCTTGTCGATGATCGTATAAAGTCAATGCAACTCCTTTTTGCCTACACGTAGCACGGTTACGTGTGCACAGATAATGTTCATGTGCAAAATTCGAAAAGGATATTGGAATGAGACTGTTCTGAACTTCTGACTAGATTTTAAGTTGAAAATTTTGTGTTTCGTTGATTATTAAGGGGATCCTAAATTTAACGTCCTTAATGTAACTTTTTACATCGACAAAGCATTATATTCCATTCCTTGTTCGTTCTGGGTGTTAGGGCCATCTACCTGAACCCAGGAAAGCGAACTGCAGCCAATATAAAAGACAATGCGTATAATATACGACAAAATAAATTAGCCTTGTTTTCAAAGATAAATATTGACATTGGGATTGTACACATTATGTTCTTAAAGGATGGTAGTTTGTAATAAAGTGAACATATTTATGTATTCGAGTCCACATATCATAAATATAGTTAGATTTTCCCTTATTTTTGTATTATTTTTGGCAATTTTTATCATAAGTTTGTATTATTTTTCAATAGTATTTTCACCTTATTTGAATTTGAGATACAGTGATTTTTTAAAAAGTCAATTGCAGTAGCCTATGGATTGTCCCGTCTATATTAAGCTTTAGAATCTGACAATATGAAAATTGTAACAGAAAGAAAGAAACCTTGACGAAAAACCTGTAATTTACTTACCTTAATAAATTACAAATCAATTGCAACCAAATACTTGTTCATTTTCACATTTTGTTGAGCCAAAATTTTTAACTACCTGAACTGTCACACAGTTTGACATATACAGGTAAATGTTATTCAAAGCTCATTACAGCTGACTGCAGACGGAATAGCTTTTTTTCTAGGCTTGCTGCAATTGACTTTTTAAAAAATCACTTTGTATATTGTCTACTAGTAAAAAGATTCCAAGCGGAAAAGTGGCCTATTATTGTAGCTATGGTAACAATAGAAAACTCTAATTTTAGCTTATTCTGAGCTACTTAAGCAGTTTTTTACTGTAAAGAATGGGTAAAACATACATACAGGCTGGTATTCCAAATAAGAATAAACAGATATCTTTTATACTTTTGAATCTTCATTATTGAAGCATAGAAGTAATGTTAATTCAAACATAAGCCGCAAATGAATATTCTTACAGTAAGTTTTTATTACTTCTGGTGTAACCGGAAGTGATATCATCAATTTTTTATTATTGTTTTAATTTGTGTAAAATTGCCGTAACAGCAATGTCAAATTTATATAGTTATACCCCGAAAACAGGCGTGGTATACACAGACCTTAAACAGTTTTGCTTCATTCTAAAATTTAGGAATATTTTACCAACGCAGTTTAACTTTTTAGCCACTTTCTCTCTATATTGGATTGAAATAGCCGTGAAATATACAGTAGACAATTTTGGTTGATGAAGAAATGTAGTTAAAGTTAAAGAAAATTATAAATCTCATGTAAATAAGACAAAAACGTCAAAAATCGGCTTGATATCTCGGATATTTGAAATAACAGAAGCATTATTTTTGGACAGATTGTAATAGGACTGCCCTCTATGTACAGGCACTATCAAAAATATTTTATAACTATTCCAACAAGAATCAACAATTTGTAGGAACTGATAAAAAATTTTGTTTTTGAAATTGGATCATTACGTGTTGATCATTACTTGGAACCTTGTTCTCTATAACGCTTCATTTTATAAAAATGGTTTACCTAAACAGCGTTCATAAAATATTTATTCAAATGCTTTATGTTTGGTCTGTGAGGAAAGTTAACGAAGGCGGCTTTAACGTAAAATTAAAAATGAAACTAAAGAACATCGAGCTGAAATCACATTCGGGTAGCAAAGTTGCACTGCTAGTTTCTTCCCAGATACTTTTAAATGTGGAATTTTGCTCAATTCTCTGTGTATCACTGTTATACAGTGCGGTCTAAAATGTCCTTCTCCCCCTACTAACTTTTGAACTACTTGATATTTCTTCACAAAATTTTGTGTGTTTTAATGAGAAGCTAAATACTACTTTTTAACCCATATTTAAATTTTGTAACTTTCAAAAAGGCGGCTAGGCACCATCTTGAACTAATTTTTTAAATAGCAATAGGGGTCGAGTGACACCTCATTTGAAAGGTATTTTAATTCTGCGTCTGGTTCATGAGTCACATAAAAAATATTCATTCAGAAAAAATAACAGTTGATTGGATATAACAAGTTTGTGGAAAAAACTAAGAATTAAAGCAAAAAAGGTATTCTTTCGAAATGTTCCCCATTGAAGAATGAAGAAGAAGAAGAGGATTCTAAAAAGCAACAAAACTTATTTTATACAACAAAAACTGAATAGTAATACTATTTTAATAAATGCTCAAAGCGTGCTCCTTGAACTTCTTGGCAATAGAAAAACCTATTTAATATCTCTTCTTGTACTTTCTGGAAAGTTTCAACTCCGATATTTGCTCAAGCTCCTGTTATTTTACGTCGTAAATCCAAAAGGGAATCGAGTCCTGTTTCAAAAACTTTCGATTTAAGATACTCCCACAAAAAAAGTCCTACGGAGTCAGGTCAGGGGATCGCGGAGGCCATTCTGTTGGACCACGTGCCTAATCCATCGTCGAGGATACGTTGCATCGAGATAATTACGAACTTGTCTGCTAAACTGCGGGGGAGCGCCGTCTTGCTGGAATATCATAAACATGTCTAATTCGTTTGGATTATTGTAACGTGCGATTTCTTACGCCTGGTTGGTTGGCATTCAAATTTTCTATACAGCATTTTGGTTTGCATATATTTATTTTTGACTAATTCAGTTTTGGCCTTGTAGAAGTTTCGTATCATCTACTCGAGTATTTCCGATTCAAAAGTTAGCGAATTTGGGTTTTCCGTTTAAGATATTACTAGACAAGTTCTCCGAGAACGTGCACTGTTTGAGATAATTTTATAAGTCGTTTTAAGACTTGGAAAGTTTTCCAATTTAAAGTTTCAATACACGTTTGGGAAGTTTTAGTCATCGTTAGTTTGATGTGATTACCCGGGAGTTGGTCCCAATTTGAGTGCATTTGTTTATGAGAATTCTTGTCGCCAGATAACATCTTTTTGGTAAGCTTTGGAGATCCAAATTTCTCTTTCATTTCTAAGACTATTGAAATTATTTAGGCGACACTGGCTGGAGCTAGAAACGAGTTTAGCGGTCAATTGTGAAACATCGAAGAGATTCTGTGGGTTTGAGACAGGCGGAATTATCTGCAGTGCAGCGAACGAGCACAGCAGGTGTGAATCGAGATACGAAGCAACATTCAATTTTGCAAATATAATTTCGAGGATACGAGGGGTTCTGGAAAAGTTTTAGTTTAACAGCAATTAATCATAATAAAACTTATAATTGTATACGTAAATTGATAATAAGACTAAGTACTCTTATTTAGTGAATGTTTAATCTTCATTGACGTTGTATTCTGTATAAATTGGTAATAATTTTTGTTGAATTGGAATTAATTTGTTAAATGATCAACAGTATAATTAAATTTGCTTTTATTGTTTGAAATTCAGTTAGAAAGGCGGAATACTGCGGAAGTTAAATTCTTGATTAACAAATAGCCCCCACCTTTACCTTTATTTAGGTAATTATATCTGGGTATTTAATTCGCGAGGCCTCGAAGAATAAAAATACTTAGCGAGAGTAGTCTTGTAGATCAGTCTGAATATCTTTTCGCATTATTGCGTTCCCGAGAGATTAATGGTTTTTTTGTTTATTAATTGGTAATCGGTACTGTTAGCCATAGTTGTGTAAACATTGTTATATACATTTAAACTTATTATATTGAAGACTTATTTTAATTACCATTGGTTGGGTTACGAAGAGTTAAGAGTGAATCTTATATAAATTGAATTTTTTTGGTAATTTATTCTGTTTTATTGTATCTTGGGGTATCACAATTTATTTTGGTAACAAATTGAGCAATTACCGAAGCAAGGTAAGTTCGATCTCCAGGAAGGTTCCTGTTTACCTCGTGTTATTTTCAAGGACTAAGGATATTTTAAACAGGTGGCGCCTAGGCTTATCAAACCCCCCCTTCTTCGACTGTAGCTGGTCGACCCTTGTCCTTGATACCTGGACCTTGCATCACAAATACTAGATTCGGTTGTATTGCTTTGATTTAGGATTTTAGAATTGTCGCCGTCGATTCGACTAGGCGTTACATTATTTTCAACAATCTCAACTATTAACGGATGGATGAGGTTTTTCAGCATGTTCAAGTACAATTCCCCAGTAAGGTTTCCGTCGATAAATAAGGGACCTATGATATGGTCCCAAGTATTCCTATCCACACATTCGCATCAATATATTACATTTTGTATTTAAAAAACCCATTAAAAAAAAACGTGCATTCGTCACTAAAACAGATATTGCGAAAATAGGATGGGTTTCTTGCACTGGTTTGGCCCATGACCACCCAAAATTCAGTTCGTCTATTTGGATCATTTTCAATCATCTGGTGTAAAATCTTCATTTTGTAAGGATGGAACTTATGCTGTTTTAAAAACTTTTTGACAGTGGTCGCCGATACATCACATATCGCAGCTACTGTCAAGTTTATTGCTGAGAATGTACTACCATTTCACCGACTATCTGAATTTGTTTGTCTTCAGAAATTGCGAGTCGTCCAGGGTCCAGTTTCGATTGGCTTCAGCAAAAATAAAAATTGTTTCAGTTTTTTCCTGTAAAGTTCGAACATTCGCCATAATTATTGTTAGTATCACCGGTTTTAACACTCAATATTCAAACGTGATCAAACACAATAACCGAATTAAAGTGACAGAACAGAAAGACTAATTACATCAACTGTTACTGCTGTTGTTACGCCTCCAATATTTTTTTGGCGGTTTGCTTAATATCAGAAACAGATAATTTGGAAGTCTGTCATTTGTTTTTGAATCTATAAAATTTTTTCCAAAATCTAGATTTATACTCTACTCAAAGAGACCTTTCAAATGAGGTGTTATTCGACCCCCATTGCCATTTAAAAATATTTCAAAATGGCGGCTAGGCGCCATTTTGAAAGTCATAAAATTTAGTATTGTATTGTATTTAGTATGTACTAGAAAGCACACAACATTTTGTGAAAAATATTAAGTCGTTCAAAAGTTAGTAGGGGGAGAGGACATTTTACGACCGCATTGTATGTTCCTATTAATAATATCGCACACCAAAGAAAATTCACAAATTTGGAAAAATATTTTAGAAGATTTATTAAAGAAAAGATTTAAAAAATGGGTAATTATAGAGAACACAAACAATGCTTAACACTAACAATTTAATTTTTGAAAGATGAATTTATGTATATAAACAGTCACTAAAAATATTTAATATAATCGGAATAGACAAAAATATTTTAACAGTGCTTATAATTAGGGGGCACTATCTGTTACAATCAACCCAAAAGTAATATTATTTATGTTTCAAATAACGGAGATATCAAACTGATTCGTTTTAGCAGACTCATCCCATATCTAGATAGCGTTTTAACAGTGTGTTGGGGGACCCAGTAGGCCAAAGAAGTTCCTATGACATACCTCCTTGCTTTAATAAGCAATTACTCGAGTCAGTAAGTTAGGAGTTCTTATTTAATTTAAGGAACAGCTGTTTTTTCAGTGTTGGAACGGACGAATTGCATAGCCTCCCAGGTCATCCGACTTAACCCTGCTCGATTTTCATCTATAGAACGACGTGAAAAGTATTTTTTATGAATGAAGTGGTTGAAACTGAAGTCGAGTTCTGGCAGCTTATTGAAAATGCATGTATTAGAAACACTTCAAAAATATTTATGCCCAAAATCATTCGCCTAGCGGCCATAATCCACATAAACTGTAATGAAAATTCTCAAATATTCAGTATTAAAATCAAAGTTGAATAATTTGTTGAAACGGTAGTTAGACAAATAATGTATATTAATTACAGAATTGATTTAGAAATATTTTAATTCTGTTATTTTTGTTAGGTGCGCAATTTTTAATTTGTCGCTTTTATTATAACGGCAGCGCTATATAAAATTATTCAATTAAATTTAATGCAAGCATTGCTCCAGGGCATACAGGTGGATATCCTTATTACAGCTCTCCTGTCTCTTTTTCAGTGTTAATTTCTGATAATTCAGGTAATCTCAGTGTCAAGATTATTAAATCAGACCTTATCATTTAAGTATAAACTTATACCATCAACGTATTTAAATATTTTCCGAATTTCAGTGTTGACATTAAAGATTTAATCAATTGATAATTCAAAACAGGTTAGATTAATTGATTTTACTCTTTCCGGCGTATTATTAACACCCCCTGATGTAAATATATACACTTTAAGACGTGATCTTATTATTTGAATACGGTCCTGGTTTGGCCTCCTGGTGTTTGCTGGTTGAGTAATACATACTTAACGGCGCCGTTATTAGACTTGTTTGATTTTTGATTAATATCATTACCTATAAGTACTAACATGTAATCATGAGCAGATGAGTGAAGTAACTGAGTACATGTACTATAATGAGTAGGTACCACGCATAACAGATTTTCAAAACCCACAAAAACTAACTACGTAACTACTTCCCCACTTGTAGTTATTACTATGCCTATTAGCGAATTGATAAGCCCATCCACGTCGCCGTTAGTTAACTGCAAGATTCATTACGATCGCATACAGGGGTAACTGTAAAATAATTAAATATCCATTTCACATTTCAATTAGTCTAATCAGCGAACGACGTCCAATAATTCCATTGCTTGAAGTTCAAAAACCTAGGACGTCTGCACATTTACATTTTTATGAACTGCGCCGTGGCTCGACTCATTTCTCGATATTTAGCAGAATGTTGTAAAATATGTAAAGTTCGTATGGAGGTGTAAACAACCTCTAACCATATATGTGTGTGCACATAAGTAGAAGAGGAGTTCGATTCTAAAAACTCATTAAATTGATATGACTGGAAATGAAAAGTGGTGGGATGAGACTGAACACGAAACGAATAATAATTAGGTGGAATGTTGGGTATTTGACTTTATTTTAATTATTCAACACATTTTCAAGGCTTTAATATAAGAGAATCGTGACAGTTGATTGTCAGAATAGCCACTGTCTATAATACATACTTCCTCATACATCTAAACTATGAAGGATTAAATTTTATCAATGATGTTCATAAACGGATGAAGGGATTTAGTGGTAGTATATGTATTGATCGTATGGTTGAAAAAGGTGTTCAAGTAGGCTTTAAATGGATTTTTATAAAACAAACAGAAGATATCGTAAAGTATTTATACTTACTGCTTAGGATTTAGGAGACGATACCGTAGAACAGTGGTTAGCAAAGTGTGAGTTTCTTTTGACATTTACACTACCGCCCCCCTTCTGGAACCGCTTTCGCATTACTTCAGGGGGGTGCGGGTGTCCTTTACATACTAGTCCTTCATGCAAGATGGACCCTACACTTAACTAAGTGAAATGCGGTCGTCTTAGCCTGGATTCGACCACGCGGCCGATCGAACCACATTTCACTGTGACCTTGACTGACAGCGCTTGTTCGCACTGACCCATCGAGGTCCCTAAGCTTTTCAAATCTGGGCTCTGTATTCGATACACACACAATAATATCATTTTCAAGTTAGAGATGATTTCTCACTTTTGGTTTGATGGCAGCCATAGACGACAAATTTAATTCGCACAAATATTAAGTAGCAAATGACACCAAAGACTTTATAGCTTTGTCCCCAAGCTTTTCGCATTCTTTCGGTCCAAAATTGGTCCAATCTACGTTCTGGAAAAAGAAGTCTAGTTTCAACATTCCATCACATGATATTTCAATAAGTTTTTCATTCATGTTTGTCGAAATTTCAGCTTGCTCAACGGAATTGACTAAAAACTGATTCAGTATTCATTTGCGATTGTCATAATTGTCTTGAATTTCGTTGGGGAAATAGTCAGTGAGCTGTTGTTTTAAATTGTGCAAACTAAGTTGCATATCAATAAACACATGTTCAGAATTTATCATATTATCATTCTTAACTAAGTCTTCAATGAGTTCTTGAACGCACTGGAACGAATCAAACATCTTTTGGCCAATTGAAGTCGACCAAGTTTCTTTATAAATCTGTTAATGTTGTCAGTTGCTATTGTATGGCTTACAAGCATAGGGTTCTGTTATGGTTATTATAAAAGATTGATGTGTCTATGTACGTAGTTATTGGAAACAGTAGCGTAGTGAATATGGGTAGCTATGAGTAGAAAGTGTGTGTGTGGCATGATTAACCATTATTCCCTTAGCAATCATTTTGGAGGTAGTCAGTCGGCAGAGGTTATATCGTAAATGTGCCTACGTCGAACTATTATTATTATTATTATTATTATGAATGCAACATTAATGTCAGGATGACTTCGACTTCCTTTTGTGTGGGGGTGTGGACGCTAATGATACTATCCCCTTTGCATGTGGAGCTGAGCCCCCCCCCCCGAGACTGGCTGTGGACTGGTCCATAGCCTGGATCCCTCTGGGGGATTGGTGGACCAGAAGATATGCATAATGGTCGTAATTACTCTACGATTACAAATAACTGCGGCCACAGCAGTTAGCCGGCAGATGAGCATCCGCATCCTGTTCGAGGTCCAATCCAGAAGCAGGGGGTTGGAGAACCCCCGGTGAGTACAACTGCCCAACATTTATTGACAGATCAGTAAGTCTGTGTTTTATTATCTGTTGCATGTCCCCTACCTGTCGCCGCCAGTGAGTTCTGATCGCATCCGCTGTTTGTTTACTCAGGAACTGCATAAATAAAATGCAGAAGAGCTGCGACCGTATTTAAAATTAAAAATTCAGTAGTTTCTATTAGCCCCCCGCAAAGTCGACCCTAACAAGTGTTAAAAGAGTAGATCTCGTTATAGTCGGTAGTTCTCAAAGAGCCGTAACGAAAGAAAAACAGCATAATCGCTGAAAGTTTTGGGAACCCTAAAGGAATTACAATAAACAATAATAAATATCAGTAAATTATTGGGGGCAACTAATGTTAGCTAGAAGACATGCATTGAAAAATATTAACTTTACAAGGAGTTTTCAACATCTTCTTAAACAAAATTACGTTCAAGTTAAGTTTAAATAGTGTGTAACAGTGTAAGTGTTGCATGTTTTGTTATTCCATTCATCAAATATTCAGTAAAAGAATTTCGGAAATTCATAATAATAAAAAAGGCGTTTAAAAGTTACTTTACATGAAAAACCACGTTCATCGCCCATTCCCCCTTTATCCCCCTTGTTATCACTTGTGCAATTTCAGACAAAAATGTGAATATATGAAAAACATGGGCGTTACATAATAAAAGAGTCAGTGTATACCGAAACCCTAGTGTTTCTATGAAGAACTATCAAAGAAAGCGTGGAGTGTTTTCCAGGGGTTCAATAGTTTGTTAACTATGCGAACTTAAAAAACAAGTAATGCGTTTCTGTGTCAATAACTCTAGATTATTACATTTTAATTTTTGGAGGCACTTTTCACATGCCCTGTATATTGAAAGAAATGATTGTGTAAATGTTCAATCTAAGACAAATAAAACCGTTTCAATTTTATACGTACTTAATATCAGTTTTATAATCAGATTTAGCTCTTCTGTTGCTACTACTTTTAGTCGTAGTATTGCACTTATTTTTTTACTGTACTATATACTTCCTTACTTAAAGTGTCAGTGGAATATATTGTCTTATCGAATCAACGTCTCTTACAATTTCAGTTAAATATAACACCATTAAGATGAAAAATGAAGAAAGACATAATGCAATTACCGGAGAAATGCTGAAGATAGACATCGCGAACTCATTTTCTTCATACAAAAGCCACAGAGTGTTCGCCAAAAGGAAGCGCATAAATTAAATTTCTACAAACTAAAGATTTAAAACAGTGCCGGATACTGGGAATATGTATCTCCGCCAGGCGGAAATTTCTAAGAACGGATGTGGTCACCTACGAGTTAACTCGTTTAAAGCGTGTGGAATTTTAATACAAAGGTAATTAGGCTACATTGGCAGCATGTCTTCATTCCCAATTATATCAATTAGGGAAAATTAGTAGTCATATGAAACAAAAAGTGCATTTAATTAATTAGATTCTCGCGTTTAACATGAAAAGTTCCATTTTATATACAGTGAAGTACTAAATAATCAGAGATGTATGTGTCTACTTTAGATATGGTTGTGATAATTCCCTTTTTAGGACAATAATTTTTAAGTAATACAGTTTTAATTTAAAATTTAAATGCGTATTCAATTTTCTGAATGGATTTTAATGCGTTTATATGGCGTTATAATACAGAAGTATAGATAATAGATAATAAACTTTCAGTTTTCTAGCTCTGCTCAATGATCTAGTTATAATACAATCAACACGGTTATAGCGAGACCTTTGAGACTCAAACATATATTCCTTGAAGAAAATATTCGGAAAAATTATATTCGGTGTCAAAACCTTCAATACTATGTTTACCATTAACAGAAATACATTTTCACCATCTCTCTTTTTTTGTAACGAATCATCGATTGTTAGTTGTTTTTGTGATAATAAATAATAAATATTAAATTTCTGTGATTATGTCTAAAATTTGTTTATTTGGGTATACATTCATACATGTATATTTCGTCCCAATAATATTTTGAAGCAACAGTTTCAGTTCCAAGAAACGTCATAACTTTATTGAAAGTGTACTAATAAAACCTAATCCTGCCATAAATAGAGACAACCATTTTAGAAATATTGTAAACCTTTCTAAAAATAATATCATTTTTACTGTTTGTAGCAGGGAAATACAACACAGTTATCATTATTAGACTTTGCGCCCAACTGCTGGGTACTGGCCTCTCATCAGCCACGTACTTCTCCACAGCGCTAGGGTAGGAACAGGGCAGAACAACAGTTTAACGCCGAGTAGTTGTTTGAATTTAGAAGAGTAAGAACTTGTTCGTGTTGCGATAAAGTGCAACACTAGGGAAAAACGAGCTTTAGCTGGTCATCGCACCGCCTACTACGGGGATGCTGACGTAGCGAAAACCTACATACCAGGTGTTAGGTGTCGAAGATTATATCAACCACCTCCGACGCCACTGATGCAATGGCAGATAAGCAAAAAAAAATTAAAACTACAAGAGAATCCCCAAACGAAATTACCTTATATAATGCATGGCAAGAAAGGGAAACTGTAAGAAATGAATTGCAACAAAATGTTTTCCTATTACAGCAGCAACTAGCAGAAATGCAAGCAGCAAAAAATACGTCAAATGAATAGAAATTGGTACCAAGTGCACAATTGGAACAAAAACCCCAACAACAAGGAAAAGAATATTATACTGATGAAGAGGAACTCATCAGATAAACGGAATGGGTGACGAAGGAGAAGAAATAGAACAAAAAAAAAGAAAAATGACTGCATCGCCGGAAACGTCACCATAACAATAGCAAAAACCTAAACAGCCACAACCAGAAAATCCTATAAAAATACGGAAACCGCCGTCAATTGTTTCGAGCCAAATTAAAAACTAACTGCACTACTACGTGAACTAACGCCAGAAAAGTTTACATTTTAAGCAGTTATGGTGAATAACGAACAAGTAAAATAAACATAGAGTCTGCAGAAGAATATAGACGACTAACAAACTTACTAAATGAAAGAAAGCACTTTTGGCACTCATACGAAAACAAACAAGAAAAGAGAAGAAACTCCTCCCGCTATTTATACTAAGCTTCAGAACAACGAAGACACTAAAAAATATACCAGATAAAAGGGATACTATGCATGAAAGTTGAAATACAACCTCTAAGAAAATCTAAACTAGTCTCTCAATGCAATAAATGCCAAACTTATGGGCACACCTAAATATTCTGCAATACAGAATCAAGATGTGTGAAATGTGCTGGAAAACACCACACAAAAGAATGCGAAATGAATGAAAACAGCAAACCAAAATGTGACAACTCTGGCGAAGTCCACCCAGCCAGCTACAGAGGAAGCGAAGCAGCCAAAAGGATTCAAAAGATAAGAAACGAAGCAACCAGAACTAACTAAAACAACGCAAAAGAAAGAAAGACCGAAAATAAAACACTGTGTAGATGGGACCCAAAAGCATTCCCAGCACTACCAAATACTACAGAAAAAGAGATAATTTCACAGAAAACAGATGTTTCGACAAATCAGCTAATACAAAGCCTAATGTCAAAACTTGAACAACAGGAAAAAAAAGTTCAAACATCAAGAAAAATGCTAAAATCTGAGAGATTAATAAAACTTGAAGGAAATAGTAATAAAGCTACTGCTTCAAAGAAACAATAATGGACTTTGGGGCTATGCCAGCAAAACATCAACAAAATTGCACATTTCCAGAATAAAGTACTGAGGAGTGTCGCAGATGCAGCCTAGTATGATATTAATAGTGATATGCACAGGGATCTAGGATAAGAACCGTGACAGAAAAAATAAAAACCTTGCCCAGAAGCACCAGACCAGGTTTCATGGCCAGGTACAGATCTAGTGAGAGGATCAAACCATTTGAGAGAGAGAGAGAGAGATGTGAAAGTGCTAAAGAAAAAAGCAAAGGAAAAGTGAAGTAGTAACACACGACTCAAGTATTGCAAAATAGAACTGAGAGGACACTGGTGGGTGAATTCTTAACATAACCATTTAGTTAACTTCAGTTAGATAAACATTGCTGGTTAGTCTTTTACAATGGTTGTAATGTAATCCCATAATAAAAAAAACAGAAACAGAAATCCCAGAGATAGATTTTGGTATTAAGACCACACAGTTTTCAACTGAATTGAAATAGGGTGTATGGTGGGTTGCAGCACAATATTTTTATTAACTGCCGTGATAATGCTGGACAATCGAACGCAAGCCATATTTTTTGTTTTGCCCAAAAAGAGAGCGCTCTGCCACTGAGATATTATCATACAATACAGTTAACAATACAACTTTAAACATTCACCTACATAAACGCTCGCTATATCCGGGATATCTTCATACCGGACTTGTAGTAAGCGAGTTAGATTATATTTCCAAAAAATAAATTCTTTTGATCTGACGCATCCTGTATACTATATGGTGCTTAAGTTCGTTTTCTTTTTATTTGAAAAAATACACAATGCTGAAGTCTGTAAATTCAAAGTTACGGTCGCCATAATTCTGTTACATACATTTATTCAAAAAAAGTTTATTGAGTAGAGCTTAAGCCAAAAATCTTACTGAGGTATTCAGAATAATGAATTATAAAAATGGCGCGTTTTCAAAAATTGTAAACCTAAAGCAATATTATTCGAAACTGAAAGGATTTTCATAGATTTCATGACGCCACAGGGGTTGAGAAGCTTACAAAATTCCATCTAACATTTTATAAGATCTTCTAAGAATTTTAATAGCGGGTGTTCCGATTTTCGTAATATGGATATAAAGTAATATATACACAGGGTGTTTAAAAAAGTCGGATAATTCACTCACGTATAGCACTCATCAAGCCAAACACAACAGTCGGAATAAACATATCTTCACAAACCAACTGTTGTAGAGATAGACGCGATTTTATATTTTTATCAATAAATTGCAGTAACAGGATTTTGCAATAAAAAGAAAATTTAATATATTATTTTTATTTACTGTACAAAATTGTATCCCATACCATAACCAGCGAGTACAAACCCTTACTGCTTCTAATTATGCTTTAAGAATGGTGTTTTGTAGATTAATACTGAGAAAAGTTGCAGAAAATCCAAACTTTACTGCCAATAATTTATTGACGGATGAAGCCACTTTTACGACAACGGTATCATTAATTTGTAAAGTAATTTTGTTTGGGCAGACAAAACTCCCCACGCTGTTGTTCATGAACATGATTTCCGTTAAATGTTTTACTGGGTATTTTGGAAGACCGTCTGATAGGGGCAGTATTTTTACCAGTTCATTTGATTAGTACAATGTATCTATATCTTGAACAACACTACCCCTATTATTGGAAGCCGTTCCCTTGAATGATAGGGTCCATCGGTGGTTTACGCACTATACTCTATAACGGCAAGTAGATCGGACGACGGGTCTAATTGCAGGGCCATTTAGATCCCCTGATTTTAATTCAATATGCTTTCGAATTTGGGTAGATATTTATTTACCTGTTAGTGCATTTACTGTTCGGTTTTTCACAATAAACCAATTTACTTATTATTAAAATACAAAATCACCTCTATCTCTTAAACAGTTGGTTTGCGGACATATGTAGATTAAGATTTTGTTTGGTTTGATGATACTATAGGTGGGTAAATTATCCAACCTTTTTTGTTAAAAACCCTGTATAAAGCAAAGATGTAGTGTCGACTGTATATTGTTGATTAACCTTGTATATTGCCAATCCAATTGCAAATACCACCCGCAGATATTTTTTCTTAACAGTGGT
>JABXWE010004297.1:0-33334 GCA_014611495.1 Limonius californicus
AGGTATATTAGGTTTAATCGGTTTATTTTTACCTAAAGAATCTATGATTAAACGCTGGCCCATTCTTTCTGAGACACCCTGTATATTGACTAGCGGACTCGTTCACATTTTAATGGGAATTTAACACTGGTAGTGTTTAAAATAAAGTCAATTTCATCATTTCGATATTAGTGCTGTCAAATCCGTTACATTTTAAAATCCGGATTTCGGATTTTAAATTATCCGGTATCCGAATAATCCGGAATCCACCGGATTTTTACTATCCGGATAAAATCCGTCTTGCAAATCCGTTATCCGATAAATTCACTATGCGGATTCATCCGGAAAATCAGCTATCCGGATTTATCCGAAGAATCCGATATCCGGATATATCCGAAAAATCCGATATCCGGATTTACCCTAAATAATCCGCTATCAGGATTATTTTTAAATCCCATATTCGGATTTAACCAAAAATCCGTTTTCTGAATTTATCTGCGGGCGTTTATTTATTAAATTAAATTAAATATTTAAGTAAATCTACATAAATACAGTCTGAATTAATCTGGCATGTAGAATTTGTATGAATATGCAGTTAATTCAGATAAACATAGGAGAAAAATTGTATTAGGTATATGCGTATTCCTGTAAAATCGCTGTCTATGTCTAAGTTCCTCATTTTAAACTTAATTATTCAAAATCATCGATAAATGTGTTATAAATATATTATCTGGATGTATTCGTTATCGAAATCCGGATATCTGTAAGAAATCCGAAATCCGGATCTCCGTGAGAAATCCGAAATTCGGATCTCTGTGAGAAATCCGAATCTCTGTGAGAAATCCGAAATCCGGATCGCTGTGTAAAATCCGAAATCCGGATCTAAGCCTAAAATCCGAAATCCGGATAAACCCGTATAAATCCGAATACCGGATTTTTAGCTTTCACAAAATCCGGATCTTCGCAGACAAAAAATCCGGATATCCGAAAATCCGAATCCGGTTGCCAGCTCTATTCGATATTATTCATTCCAGTAAAGCATATTAGCAGGCTTTTTTACAAAAACTTCCTCCAAAATAATTAAATTTTTTGATTTTTTCACAACCCTTTTACAAAGAACTACAAACATTTAATGCATTCATATTCAAAAATAAAAAGTTGTGTCTTTTCGGTTTTTCATACACTTTCCAAACATTTTTACAATAATTACTTAACAAACAATTTGAAAAATAACGTCCTAAATGTAGTATGTATTTAATTTGTTTTCAACGGTTAATAATGCTTTTTGTTTTTAATTTGTGTGATTTTTTTATTTTTTACTATAACACATGTTTACCTAAAATGTAGGAAGGCAAATGTAAAATGCTTGCTATAACTTAGAAAATAAATGTATTTAAGAAACTATAAAATTATGTACTGGTGTATCTTTATTGTGACATTTAATATTTGACAGTACTTTGTGGGCACAAAAACGACGTATAGGTAAGTCAGCTGTTCTAAGTATATAAGGAACTAGGGTAAACTCAAGTTGCGCTTAGTCTGCGTGCACACCATCAGTTATTTGGTGATGTCACACCTTACTACGTTTATACAGCGAAAAATGAAAGTAGGCAACCAAAAATCTTAAACTGTATGTCACATAACACGCAAACACGAATTCGTTTTCAGAGCGACACGTGAACATTGAAAACAGGGCGCGAACGCAAAGGGAACAAAATCCCCTAGTTTTTATGTAGTTTCGTATTTTACACAGAAACTATGAAATATTAAAAATCAAAATCATAACTGTTACAACTACATTATACGACCTTACGAGTAAACATCATTTTACTTCGCAATTTAATAAAAAAAATGAATTTTTTAATTTTTGAGAATTCGCACTATCAATACGAAATAACAAGTAATTGATGACGTGCACGCAGACTAAGATCAACCTGACTATATGTGTGTCTAACTGTGAAGTCACATGCCCATGCCAAATAAGAAACATAACCTTAAAAGCATACATGACAGTTGCATTAAGTTCCAAGATGGACAAGGTAAAGTATAGTCATATACAGGGTGTAACTGAATAATTTGGGCAAACTTTAGAGGCGTACTCCGACCTACTCTTCAAAGGTATTGACAACAATTCTTACGAATAATAGGATTGATTGGAGATGATGATTTAAGTATGTAAACTTTGGGCGACCCCTTACCACCACGATATTTAGAACAACTAAATACGTATTTTGACAATTAAACTGCCGTCTTTAGTAGGAACTTGAACTAAGCGAAGTAACTTAGCTGAGAAATATGTCTGGAGATAAGTCCATCACCAAATCAACAACTAAAGTCCAATTCTAACAATCTAAGAAATAAAGGCTTGAATACTAATTCCCCTTAAGGTTCGTTACGCTTAACCTGTTAAGGAATTTTCAACAAATGGATTACATCAGAGTTAGGAAATGGCTCATGTATATTGTTTGAGGCTTTCGCGGTTTCTCGAACTGTCAACACTATGTTGTATTAATTTTCGGTTTGGACCGCATCGTCGATTGGAACTCACACTCAGCAAAGGCAGGATTACTGGTTACTATTTGTGAACCAAAACAAACTAACGTTTCGCAAGATATTGCAACTTGCATCTTCAGAGTCTTCGTAGTACTGAATTCAAATCCGGGATGCGGATGTATTTAAACCCTTTTGAACCAATCGAGCAGAACGTAGTAGTTCTGGTTGGCCGTCGTCATCAGGCGGGAACAGGTGCGGGAGGTCATGACCGTGGGATTGGTCTTGTTTCCGAATCTTTAGAGGAGCGGTTCTAAAACTTTTTTTTCGCGTACCATTCTGTGTTATTTGGATCAAACGTGTACCACTGAACTAAAAAAAAAAGCTGTGCTGTATGTACATATCCATCAAATTTGTAGAGTAATAAGAAATACTGATAAACATGCAACAGATTGTCACAGTAATAAAGCAACTTTTATTTTAAAGGGTTACGTTTTATTATAGAATAAAAAAGATACAAATATTTCCTAACATCTTAAAAATCAATGGGAATGATGGGCCGGCATAGTTGCAAAAGAAGAGATGTTAGGTTCAATTGTAGTTAATTTTGCGCAAATTTGGGTCAACATCAAGCCTATTTCGATATTTATTTTTAACTTCCAGCATTGCAAAAATCCAGTTTCACAAAGGTATGTGGTTGAAAATGGAACTAAAAGCAGCAATGCTTTTTTGGACAAAGTTGGATACTCATTTTTAACTCTCAACCAATATTCGGACAACTCTAACTTGGCAAACTCCATTTTTAAACCTCCATCGCAAGATAGCTCTATAAAAGACTTTTTCGTCGTGTGTCAGTGAATCGGGAATGCTCTCCAAAATAAAAGGGTTGCGTATCCAAAGGAATTGAGAATAGTCCTCTTTAAAGTATTTTTCAAACGTGTTAATCAGCATTTGGCAGTGTTGTTTTATGTTATGATTAGAGTAATTAGACCGTCCTTCACACTTATTCCATGTTCAGTCACAAAATTTTCCAAATTACAAAATGACTAGGTTCTTATTTGAAACACTGTCATTTATCATTTAACATTTTCTGATAAAAGCCCTGATTTTGTCATCTGCCAAAAATCTATTTGTGATTTTACCTTGCAAACTTAAGTTCAGATCATTGAGTCGATTAAACATGTCTGCTAAGTAAGCTAGTGTCGTTAGCCACAACTCGTCTGTTAATCGATCTCGCAATCCAAAATTGGTTTGCATTAGAAACAATTGCACCTCGGAATGCAACTGGAACAATCTGCTTAGCATTTTTCCCTTTGAAAGCCATCTCACCTCTGTGCGTAGCAACTTAATATGAGCACTGTGTTACGGGCCAAACGAGCTTTTTCGTCGACCCGCAAGAAGAAAGATAGAAAAGGGTTTTTGCTAAACTCAGAGGAGTAGGGGTGGTTCACAGAAACCGCATACGGGAGGGAAATCTTCCTAGTTGTGTACATGGTAGGTCAGAATTAATGGGCGCCACCTTCCAAATCACAGCTAATTGCAGGTTCTAGTGGAAGGCCGAGAAGTCAGCGGCTTACGGGAATCGGACTCACCTTTATTGTGCCTCCCTCCTGTTTAGAAAGCTTACAAAGTTCATGCACACAATAAAGTAAAAATACACAAAAATTAAAGATATGGTAACTTTTAAGACAAATATAATTCTACTATTTGAAACAGGTGTCACAATACAAAAACAAGGATTACATTGAGAATGATAATATTTATAATTTAATACAAGATTTTGTTGGAACGCTCGAACCGAGGGTCGCCGCCAGTAGCTTACTATATTTACTTTACTAGAACAGATCTATGCAGCCATTGACATCCGAGTTCACAAAAAATTATAATTTATAATTGCACTTTACAGTTAACAAAAAAAAGTGACAACTGGCGGCTGAAGGTCGCTTTACGTCGCATTAACAAAAAAAAAGGTTCAGCACATGAAACTTGAAAATGAAATTCCGAAGAAGTTTTCACAACACAATTACAATTTGTTTTACCTTGATTTTCTTCGGTAGGGAGTAGAGAAAGAGGCAGACACAATTTTGGGGTGTTCTTAGGTCCGAAAAAAGACAGACGTTCGTCGGGAAATTTAGAAACGAAATATTCGCTGCACAAACTTCCTAGTATGTCGCAGCAGCGGCTCATCCAGAGGGACAGGAAATGGGCTCGATATTAATCCGCCAAATGCGATTGGAAAATTCGTAAAGGATTGCCCTCCGAGGGTTAAAATTCTAGCGTGTTTCTTTAAATCCGACACTTGTTGATGGTTCTGTTCACCCCACGGTGAATAAAGCGATACGAAATTCACGCGATGGGCACCCATCTAAAACCCAAGCCGCCCCTCCAGTACTTAATATTTCGGCGGTGCAACGCAGCAACCGGGCCGAAGAAGATGTTAAATCCGACTGAAGAAAAAACGCAATGCCAATATGCATTACCCGAAAGTATTTCACCATATTACGAAATATGGTGCAAGAGTTCCAGAATAATTTGACACGTAGGACTCCCTTCAAGGGCAGGTCAAGCGCGAAGGCAAAATATTAATCGGCATTTCTCCATGATAACAAAAAAAAGGTCCACCAAAACTATTCGGGAAATAACAAGATAGTAATCGGCTTAAGAGCGGCAATTAAAATTAAACTTTAATTCAGATGAAGCGACAAAATCAAATGAACATAACAACTGCCCATTTCACAACACAATTTTGAAAATAAACGAGAGTTTAAAACTCGATATTTTATAAAATTGACTACCTTGACGGCCTCCTGAAGAACATTTTTAAATTGATCCGGCATTTCCTTTGCTGCTAATGCCTCTCTGTGGATGTTGCAATGAGTAAAAGTACAATTTTCTGCAACTGATTTCACTTTGCTGGTAACACCTCCGTATTTTCCTGTCATGGCGCACGCACCGTCAGAACAGAAACCAACGCACTTCTTCCAGTCTAGTCCAGTTTCCCCAAAAAAGTCACTGAGTTTTTCGAATATTTCTTCGGCCGTAGTTCATGTTGAGAGTGCCTTACAAAATAAATAATCTTCCACTTTAGTTTGAAATATGCACCGCACATAAACCATAAGTTTAGCATAATTTGTTATATCTGTGCTCTCATCGAGTTGTATGGCAAAAAATCACTATTTTTGACAATGGTACAGCATCTAGTTTTTTTAGCAGATGTTTCATCTAACATACATGTAACTATATCTTTTGTAGCAGGTAACACCAGTTGTTCACCGATAGTATGAGCTTTTCCACACCTTGCAATTCTTAAAAACTCACTAAGGATGCCTCCGTCCCTTTTAGAGAACTACCGACAAAGAACGGCATAGTTTTCTTTGTGTCTTTCATCTCAGTCAACATACGGACGAAATAATCCTTACTTTTATTTTCTAATGTAGAATGTTTTGTATTAAAGTGGCACTTCAATAATGACGGATTCGTGCTTTGATTTGAGAGAATTTCAAAACGGATCACACGTTGCGGCCTAGGCTCATCTTTTACGTCTGTGAATATGAATCCTAAATTAATGTATTCCGGATCATGTTTTCTTATTATTTTCCGTATTTTGGAAGGATTTTTTTCATATTCACCCACAATGCATTCTGGCTCTGAAGTAGAACGTGATGGAACAGGATTTTCCAATGTTTTTATGTTTCTTTTAAGCCATTTATCCATATTTTTCACGTGTACATTCGCGGTAACAACACTCGCTTTGACAATCACGACACTGAACAAATACGCATTACTCATCACGAATTTGAAACAAGCAGGTGATTCCCCGTTGAATCCACACCAACAACAGTGTTGCCATTCACAATATAAAATGTGAAAAAAGATAGATTTTCAATAACATTCAGCCAATGTTTATTTTATTTAAAGGCAAGTACATAACGTCTATAGTCTGCTCGCGTACCATCTTTGGAGGCCTCACGCACCACTGGTGGTACACGTACCACAGTTTGAGAACCGTTGCTTTAGACTTTAGAGGATGAACTACCGGTGTCCAAACTTTACTGAGCTTGAACACATCCTTCCTGTTGATGTTATTGGGTTGTTTCTCAATCTCAACTGCTTCTCGTATGATTCTTGGAAAGTAACGCGGAATTTTAGCAAACACTCGAGCATTTTCAAAATCCATTTTTTGGCCAGTTATGCAGGTGTATTCCGCTACCGTCGATTTTGTGATGCGCTTATGTTTGCATCATCTATAAGCTCCCGGAGTCTCAACTCGATGCAACGCCCAGTTTATCCAATATAGTTTGTGCCACAGGAGCAGGGGATGTTGTAAATACTGGCTGATTTTAAGCTAGAAGTATGATCTTTAGCTGATCGGAAACCCTTGTTTAGGGTTTCTTTGGTCGTGAAGATTGTTTTTATGTTATGTCTTCTCAGACCATGCCCAATCTTATCAGTAGTGCCTTTACTGTATAGTAAAAAGGCTAACCTTTCCGGAGGTGTGGATTCCTTTTTAGCCCTCGGATTTGCAGCGCTGTGGATAGCTTTCCTAATTTTTGTATAATCATGGAATAGCATAGCATAGCAACGATGTCAGCAGGTGTGTCTTCTCTTCTTGTTGTAACGAAGCGTTACTATTTTTTTTATGTTTATCTTGACTTTTAGGATTCCGTTTCATTTGTTTACATAACTACGTTATGCCGTTTTCTGTTTAGAAGTGTATTAGATTGATTTTAGTAATATTATTGTGTGCCGACCGATGATTTTCCGAACGCACCCCGTATTATTTTCATATTCACCGATACAGGTAAATTTAATTACGGGCCGTTGCATTAATACTTTACATTTCATAGCCGCTTAAGGTAATTTGTTTATTATGTGCCGTATTACGGCATGTTGCATTTTTGTTATCCTTATCAGAGGCTGTTTCAGTTTGATATCATTAATGGGAAGAAGTTCAAGCGCCGTTTATTTTTATTTGCTTTCATTTTAGGAATGTTTACCGATTTATGTGAATACAATTATGTACCGTTAAATTTATATTTAGAACCGAATGAGGTACTTTATTTATTTTTGCGCTGTTTGTCAATATTGAGAATTCACATTTTATTTTGTTAGCAGTACTAAATACCGTTTTATTTTTATATCGCTATTAGAGTTATGTTTAATTACCGGTGGCATTGTTATATGATTATTTGACTTCAATAATTATGTCCGACACCGGTAATTTGGTTTATTCGATTTGCATTTACGCGTGGAGATCAGATAATCGCATCTTCGATGTAAAAGTAGTGGGGCATCGAGGTGTCCCCTACTCTCGGCAGAAATGCGTGAATTAAGATAAATTTAGTAAACACCGTTAGCCGGCGGGTATAAATACAGCCCCTCGAGCATTAAACAGTCAGTTTTTTCCGATCCTGCTTTCTGAAGACTAATCCAGCACCAGCGACCGAAGCCAAGGTACGACCTACACAGGCCAACAATACAGAGGTGAGGAATTGTTTTGTCTTGGCACTATTGCTTTACCGTTCACATTTTAATTCTCCGTTCTCTTTCTACCCTTGTACCCCTCTCTCTCTCTCTCTAACTTACCCGAAACCCCGGAAGCAACATCGCTGCGTGTGTCCTGAGTTGTTGTCTTCCATCCTTATCTCCCCTTGCGGCTGCGTGTGTCCTGACGCAAGTAACCCCTCCTTCAGAAGCATCGTCGCTGCGTGTGTCCTGAGGCGGTGTTTTCTGTTCCTTCTCTCCCCTTGCGGCTGCGTGTGTCCTGACGCAAGTAACCCTCCTTCAGAAGTACCGTCGCTGCGTGTGTCCTGAGGCGGTATCTTACACCCATGCAACATCCCTTTTATCCAGAGAAAGAGCACCGTGATTCTTGTCCGTTCACTACCGGGGTTTGTACCCAAATTGTGCCAAGATATACGATCTCCTTTATCTCTCACTGTCATAGTGAAACCGTACCTGATACCGTACTGACTCCCGTAGAGGTATCGTATTGTTACCGTATTTGCTACCGTATTGCTATCATATCTGCTACCGTTTGCTACCGTATTTGCTACTGTATTGCTACCATATTTGCTACCGTATTTGCTACCTTATTGCTACTGTATTTACTACTGTATTGCTACCGTATTTGCTACCATATTTTTGCTAACGTTTTGCTTCCGTTTTGCTACTGTATTTGCTACTGTCCAATGTTAATGTTATTGCATTATACCTGTTTATGTGAAACCCTGTATTGTTTAATTTATCCAATACATGTATTAAACCATTCCTGCTTTTATTATTTCACGACGTAGTAAAATAGAGTCTCTAGACCGCTTCTCGAGAGTGCAGGTAAATAAAACAGACCCCTGGATACCGACGTCTTCAACTGCAGTTACCCAGGTCTTCATTATCCATCCCAGGACTACGAAGCTGTTCCGGAAGAGTAAACTTCGTAACAAATCTGGCGCCCGAGGCAATCTCCGCAATTGCACGTAATAAGCAGACGTGCAATTGACTCCGTTAAGCCGAGTAAAAGTAAAGAGCGTCACAAGCTTATGGTTTTTGAACTTTAGTCAGTTGTTGAAATGATCGCAAATAAACTGCTACGTTGTTTAAGCTAATAAAAAAGTGACATATGTATGTCAGTAATCAATACATTGTGACAACAGTGCAAAAATTATAAAATGAGTTTGGCAAAATAAAATAAACAAATTTAGAAGGCATCCATTGCAATCAAACCCAAGTACAGAAGTTTCCTAATATTATTTCCCCTGAATAAGTCTTACCGACTGTATTGCTTGTCGAGATCATTTATAGTATTATAACAATGTTCAAATAGAGGGTTAGTTAGTTTATAACAAATACAAGTATAAGATTACTATATAAATATTATTACAGACACATGAACAATCTTACAAACACAATTGTATGAGGTAAACATTTTCAAAGAACAACATAACAATTAACATGTTAAAGCTTTAAAATGCTTATACCTATTAATATTTATCCTTACATTTACTTATACAATATATACTTGACATTCACACAACAATAAATTTTGCATTTAAACGGTTTCATTCTTTTCTGTATGCTTACTCCTTATATGTCGCTGCAGGTTCAGCTTCCGTGCACTTTCAAACTCACACTTTTCGCTCTAAAAAGGGTTTCTTTCCTTTATGTGTTCTCATGTGCTTTTGCAAGCTAATCTTGTGTGCACTTTCAAAGTCACAATTATCGCACTTGAAGGGTTTTTCTCCTGTATGAGTGCTCATATGCCTTCGTAAGTTACTCTTTTGTGTACTTCTATAGTCACATATAGTGCACTTGAAGGGTTTTTCTTCTGTATGTATTCCCATATGTATTCGTAAGCTATTCTTGTGTGCACTTTCAAAGTCACACTTATAGCACTTGAAGGGTTTCTCTCCTGTATGAGTGCTCATATGCATTCGTAAGCTATTCCTGTGTACACTTTCAAACTCACACTTATCGCACTTGAAGGGTTTATCTCCTGTATGAGTGCTCATATGCATTCGTAAGCAATTCTTCCGTGCACTTTCATAATCACATATTTTGCACTTAAAGGGTTTTTCTCCTGTATGTGTTCTCGTATGATTTCGCAAGCTATCCTTGTCTGCAGTTTCAAAGTAACACTTATCGCACTTGAAGGGTTTTTCTCCTGTATGAGTGCTCATATGCCTTTGTAAGTTATTCTTGTGTGCACTTTCATAATGACATATTTTGCACTTGAAGGGTTTTTCTCCTGTATGTGTTCTCATATGCATTTGTAAGCTTTTCTTGTGTGCACTTTCAAAGTCACACTTATGGCACTTGAAGGGTTTTTCTCCTACATGAGTGCTCATATGCCTTCCTAAGCTATGTTTGCGTGCACTTGCATAATCACATATTTTGCACTTGAAGGGTTTTTCTTCTGTATGTGTTCTCGTATGATTTCGCAAGCTATCCCTGTCTGCACTTTCAAAGTCACACTTATCGCACTTGATGGGTTTTGCTCCTGTATGAATGCTCATATGCCTTCGTAAGTTATTCTTGCGTGCACTTTCATAATGACATATTTTGCACTTGAAGGGTTTTTCTCCTGTATGACTGCTCATATGAATTCGTAAGCAATTCTTGTATGCACTTTCAAAATCACACTTATCACACTTGAAGGGTTTTTCTTCTCTATGAGAGCTCATATGCCTTCGCAACCTATTCTTGTATACACTTTCATAATCATATATTTTGTAGTTGAAGGGTTTTTCTCCTGTGTGAGTGTTCATATGCCTTAGCAAGTTATTCTTGTCTGCACTTCCAAAATCACACTTATCGCACTTGAAGGGTTTTTCTCCTATATGTGTTCTCATATGCCTGCTTAAGAAATTCTTGTATGCACTTTTAAAATCACATATTTTGCACTTGAAGGGTTTTTCTCCTGTATGAGTGCTCATATGCCTTCGTAAGTTACTCTTTTGTGTACTTCTATAGTCACATATAGTGCACTTGAAGGGTTTCTCTCCTGCATGTGTTCTCATATGCATTTGCAATTTATTCTGCTGTGCACTTTCAAAGTCACATACATTGCATTTATATAACTTTTCCGCCCTATGAGTTTCAACACTTTGATACATAATACATTTCAATGGGGGGTCTATTATTACATGATCTTCATTTGTACTACAGATTTCAGCTTTTATATCTAATTCTTCATGTAATGATTCCAGTTTAATGGACCACTTCTTTTCGTATTCAGCATTACACTTTAATTCGGACATTTCTGAAGGCAATTCCGATGTTGGCATCTCTTCCTGTTTTACTGTAACACATGTACATGTTTGTAAGTGGCTTATTGAATATTACTAGTAACTAAACTAGTTCAAGGTGATTTTAAATGGACACCCAAATTTTCTCCGCTTGAAATTAATAACAATTAAGAAATAATTATGTTTTACAGCACATCACTAAACTACTAATATTTGGTGAATTTGAATGGAAGTGTTCATAATATTATAAAGGGTTTTACATGTGTATGGATTACTAGCGTGCCAGTAAAAAAAAAATGTTCACATGTAAACCTTTACTGGTGTGCATGTATCGAAAAAGTTTGCAGGCTTCTAACTTGGCCAGTAATGAGTCACACACCATGGCGAGATAAAATTAAGCAAACCTTTGCGCATCGAAAGTTGGACTGATGTTAAAAATGGCGTTACTAAATCAATGCACATGTTAACCCTCTATTATAGTTGCTACAAATTACATTGGCATGCATTTTAAAAATACCGAAACTTTGGAAGGAAATCCTCTTCTATTATCATTTAATTGCTTGTATGATTTAACTTATTTCACTTTTGGGTGTATAATGCAAATTTACCATTTGTTTCCAATTCACGCTGAGGTAATTCTTCCTTGATTTTGGTTTGATACCAGATATTGCATGTTGAATCTGAAAAAGTTGGTAGCAAACTAACTCTGGTAACATCGGGTTTGCCATCTTTATTCATCATAGATAAGATATCCATGCTGGTATGCACACGTTTTTCTGAAGTAAATAAATGTTCTTTTTTATTATCTGCCCCTGGACCTATAATCCTAAGGCGATACGTAAGTAAACAATTCAAATGTACTAAAGTGTAATTGTATGAAATATATATGAGCATATAACTAACCTTTATTGTAGCAACGCGTAAGTAAGTGTAAAAAATGTTATTCTTGTTAGCCCATTATTTTTTTTAACAACACCTTATTATCTAGTAACAATTCTGAACCTTCTCAAAACATTTACTCAGGTTATGTTACGGCCGTGCATCGTAGCGGTGAGTCTGGGTGGAGTACTTGCACCTACGACTGCGCATACACAGATTCTTGGTGTTCGTTCACAACTGACTTTATACGGCACGGCACCGTGATGACATCACAAAATATCCTGATAGGTTAAAGTAACAGGCCATTCGTATTGTAATGTGCATACGTATACCTTGATTGAAAAAGCGCGCTAATAATTGCGTTCAATTGAGCTTGTTTATCTGTAATATTATGTCTGAATTCTGCTGCCCTTCAAAAATGCTGAGTACGAATGAAATGTACCGCCCTTTTAATATGTCTTTGTAGTTCGAGCCCCGAACAACAAACTGCAAACTTTATCAGCACTCCTCTATATATTCGACAACTCATCAGCGAACAAAGACGAGCCACAGGGAGATGGCAACTGTGACGCAACCTTGAAGATCTGCATTACTACAGAAGAATCCCGAGACAACTTAGTGCAGCTGGCAGCTCTCAAAAAAGTCCAAAACTCAACCTTTGAAATATACATTCAGAAACTATTGCCAGATGATCACACCTTTGGAAAGCCACCCAAAGTTTCAAAAGATCCACGCCACCAAATTCTCCGATAAGAAAACGCAACAACGAATGGGCTCGTTCTAAAAAAGAAAAAGCTGTTACCCTCCCAGATCATCTATCCAACGTCTTCCAAGCGCCCGAGCCAACACCGGGTAATTTAAATAATGATATCCAAAATTTCCTCAATGTACCTTGCCAGATTTCGCCACCAATAAGGCCCGTAAGCCCGGCAGAAGTTAAAGCTGAAATATCCAAGCTAAACCAATACAAAGCCCCGGCCTATGAGCTAATAACCGGACAAATCCTGAAAAAGTTGCCCCGCAAAGCTGTCGTCCTTCTCACAGCGATCTGTAACCGAATGCTAACTCTCTGCTACTTTCCTACTACATGGAAATACGTAGAAATAATAATGATACACAAAAACCGTAAACCCCCTCATGAGACATCGTCATACAGACCTATAAGCCTATTGTCAATCCCTAGTAAAATAAATGAAAGGTTGCTACTCAAAAGAATACAGGATGTAACTAACGCACCTACTACCCAACTACCAGTTTGATTTTCGGCAAAACATCGTCACCCCAGTATTATCTTGCGCTATATCCCAAAACATCTGTTTTGGGAAACTGCGAAAGAACATATTTTCCTTTATAACATACCTTCTTCATGTCGGATTTCTAAACTTTTTTTAGCTTAATGTTGTCCACGCTGTAGGTGATGTTCTCTGTTATAAAACATTTCGCTCAACTCATCATTTTATTAATAATAGCGTTTTATTGTTTTGGATATAGAACAAAAATTACACTTTCCGTATATTTAGGAAAAAGTAATGGATATAGCACATTTCTATAACATGAATTTGTTGTATATACATTATTTCCGTTTCAAGTAGGTAATATTTACAACACACGTCATAGGTATACATTTTCTAAGAAAAAGGTAAACTTTCCAACTTCAAACTTTCTTAGATTCAGAAAATAACCGAAAATTCAAAGAATTCAAATAATATAACTCAAAAAAAAATCTACGCATTTAAAATTATTATAAAATAAATGATGATGTAATATAAACTATTTTATTTTTCTGATGGATTTTGTTGGTTTTGTTTTGGTACTATCTTCTTTTAATTTCTAGTTTTTAGTGTTGTTCCTCTTCACTGAACTCTTATAATTTCTGGCATCTTTATCTGCACTAACAATACGTGTGTTTTTATTTTTCCCCGTGGTAAGTTTCTTTGGAGTGTCTTTTATCTCTAACAATGTTTCATAAAAGATTCTTTCAGTATCATCAGGAATATACGACTTCATTTCAGTTAAGTGCTATCGTTTTAAATCAGATATATTAATTTCCAAATCAGCCAATGGTACATCACTTGAAAATTATATAAGTCGAATAATATATCCTTTCGCCCATGTCTAGTTGTATTTTGTTGTTTCAACACACAAATTTTGGTTTTTATTGTTACGCCTATGGGGTTAACTGATAAGGAGCCCTTTGTCCTTATCGCCGGGATCACCAAAGAAACAACTATATCCTTTATATAAAACGGTTGGTTTTAGTCATTTGCTACCTAATACAAACTATTACACTAATTCTAAAAATATTATATTAAAACTACTTACAAAAATAAACTCAGGCGCAAGGCCGTTGCTGGGTTGGGATACTTTCTTTTATTAATTGCTCACTGGCAACTGCCAACTATTCACTGACTGTCACTATTACCCGCTCAACTCTTAAGTGTCCTTTTTATAAATTCGCTTTTCCACCCATAAGCGATGACCTGGTTACTTCATTTCCCTTATTAAGCTTATTACTTATTTCACATTGCTTAATTTAATATTCTAATGTACTTTAATTTTGCTGAGTTAAAATGACCTCAATGCTTGCAACATAAATGTGTATGCAATTGAAATCACATTACAACAGCTATGAAGCAATAATAATTGAATTTAGAATTTTGGATATTGGGTTCGTAACATTACTCCCCCTTTTGGCAAACGTCTACCCGACGTTTAATACGCTTGAGCCGGTTTACAATTAAAACTAAACTAAACACATTAATAAAACAGGTAACTACATTTTACAGTTTAATACCACACAAAATAAACTCATAATGTCCATTCACGTTCAAAATTATGATTCACTATTCACAAATTGTTTTCCAGTCTTAAAGTCACTTTAAGGGTCCGTGAATCACTTCCGTCTAAGTTTCTCGCGACCGCGCACTACACACTTAACAGTTTGCAAAGCGGGCATATATAGAATACAATATTAAGGTACGAACACAGAGAAAGCAGGTTACTCAGCGCCTACTTTCAGCGCCGAAAACCGGCGCTTATTTGTCATCGCAAGCGTACACAATAAACGCGGGTTATTTGCCAGTTTAAAAGCAACTTTTATTTGACCGAGATGTCTAGTTCATCTTCAGAGGAAGATTTTGTGTTAGTGGAAAATATATTTGTAAAGAAGCAACGAACGAAGCAAGGGATACATCCAGTAAATCGAGACTGAATAGTTTATGATGAGTATCACCATTTATTCCGTGGTGTAATTGGCACAAGCAGCCAATCCTTCCAGAAGAAAGACTGAATGTATCTTGTCTAAATCTGTATTGTTATTGGAAACCTCAATATTTGTTTCATTAGCCTGGCTCCATAATCACAGATAGTTTCTCATTTGCAAGAGCACGTTTGACGCCGACAACAAGCGACCAAGAAGTAAAAATTCATTCCGGTAAATACTCGGTGCCGATCGGCGTTTGCAACAAGTTCCTACCTGCTTTGTCTATGTGCGGGAACATTTAAAAGCACCCTTAATTATTGGCGCTTATAGGCGCCGACTGCCAGTAAGCAGGCAACCTGCTTTCTTTGTGTGCGTACCCTTACACATTCCACGTTTCCCTTCGCTTTAAAGTTCTAAGTCGCCGTTAAAGTCTTTGTAAATCATGGCTAAAAACACTCGCCGAGGACATCCCTGCCGTTGCCGCAGGATGATGATCCATTTTACACGAGTAGTAAGTACTTTTCCAGATTTGTTGATTTCACACAATCCATGCCTTGTAGGTGTCTAGTTTTCTTCCTGGATGCTGTTGAATCCTTAGTGGTGTCCGCTAAAGCAGATTATTCCAGTCTCGGATATTGGTAGGAATTTCAAGGAATCATTGAGGATGGAAAAAATATATTTGAATATTTGCATAGGAAATAATTAAGATAAAAGGAATTCGTAGGTTAGGTATAGAATTGGGATGGATTTTATAAAGTTGTTTGTACTATTTATATGTAATCGTAGGTATTCTGATTTGTTCTTTACTTCAAATTGGATGGTACTGGTTGTTGAACCTCGTAAAATCTCTTAGGGCAGCTTACATGGCAGGTAGATTTCCTGTGATCGGTGAATTACCATTTTAGTTGCGACTTCTTAGTTTGTGCTGCGGGAAGCTTTTCGTGGACGGCCCAGTTGCGTGCGTAGTGGTTTGGCTCAGTGTGGCATACAGTGCAGTTACATGAAAGTAAAAAAATAACTTAATCTTACTTATAAGGTAAATTTAATTTAATACTAATTATTAATTTTTATTCTAAATATTTCTAATAGATATAGAGAGATCTCCTAAAGTTTTAAATAATTATATAAAAAAATTCAGGTACAGTGGTAGATTTTAATTTTTTTTTTTTGGAATGAGGATTGACTATACTCTTTCTAAGCAAAATGTATAAACAACATTAATCGTTACTTTCCACAAGCATCTATTTTATGGACCCAAAATTTTCAAAATGAAGTGCTAATTACAAAACATATCTCGCACCTTTATATTTCTCTAATTGTCAAGGCATTTATTTATAATGTCTCAGTTATTCTCAGTTACTTCTGATAATGTACATTATATTTCCGAAAGTTCTCAATAATTTTCAATTCACATTAATCTCATATTGTCTCATTTTAGACAATTCACAAAGCACATCTCTGGTGCAAAACAACAAAGCAACTCAGTTCAGTTTAAAAGCCCACAAGCGTGCGTTCTATGCACAGTGTGCGAAAATTATCTAAAGGTCCATGAGCACTAAATTATATTTTAAAAGCTTGCATTGTACAAAACACGTTAAGTACAGGTAAGATACTTTGGAAGCAAGCATGAGTAACGACATGAATTGAAAGAAAAACAATAATAAAGTAAAACAAAATTACACGCAGAAACTTTAGTTATTTGGGCTAGTTTTAAAGGAAATTAGAAGAATAGAAAAGTAAAGTAAAGTAATGTGTGCAATTATAAAACCCAAATAAATAAAATTCTCTTTGTGGTATTAAAAAAATGCTTAGCTTTTTAAAAAATATTCCCTGGTCCGTAACTGGGTGGTAGAGTCAGGTTGCGGACGTCAAATTCTCTTTACTCGTGCTTGCTTGCATTAAGACTCCTTTCGTAAGAGTCAATAAGTCTTCATTTTCCACTTCTATTCTAAAGCTGAGTGGCTGGTCCATATTTGTGTGTCTCTCATTCAGTAAACATTCTTCTTGGTTTCGGTTGGTTCTCGGTTTTCTTGTTAATCTTAATTCTTCTTATTGATTCTTCTTTCCGTGCAGGAAATAACGTAACCTTGTTGTCTTCTGTTGCTTGCTGTTTTTCTTTATTATACTTTTGACACTTGTATTTATTTATTATCTCATGCAGCACATATCCCAAAATGAGAGAGATGAATAAGATAGCGGCTATACATGTGGTGACTATTAGGACTTCATGAAGGGCTGATGAATTCGATCCATTCTGACACTCTACACTTGGAACAAGTGCGGCTGCTAGTGGTGTTACCCGTCGAAACAATAGCTACATCGTCAGGATGGACAGTGCAATGTTGTATGCAACAGTAGTAGAATGGCCAAGGAAACCATAGTTGTCCGTGAAACTTGCCGAAGTCGAAATTTTTTCGTTGATGTAGTGGTTGATGTCCTTGATGGAATCTTGTACGCTGGTGAGGTTCACATGGGGATGGTTAAAGTCCATTGGTGATTTAGGCACTCTGAGATGTGGTAAGTGGGAGAATTAATTTCGTGGTCTGATTTCAGGTTGGACCAAATCGCGGGTATAGTATGAGTGATGGTGGCTTCTCTAGGAATTTGGGGATTACAAGGATAACGTCGAGGGATAAAAACATTGGAATCGAAAACTAGTTTACAGTTACAAAGAAGGTACAATTTAACAGCTCCAGTATCCGTATGGGTTGTGTTTGAAAAAGCGAGATTATTTCCTGGACACTTAATGAAACAGTTTGGAGGAGCATGAGCGATGATGTATGTTTCCTCAGTGACTTCGGTGATGACGACGGCTGTTGACTGTTGGCATGACATTGGGCAATGTTTTCCTAGCTCTTGCACGGTGGCTCCTTGATAAAGTTTCATGGCACATATAGGTCCGTGGATATCATCTGAGCTAAATCTTGGAATATAGTAAAGTTTATCTTCAAAAGGACGACATTGATGTAAGGCTGATCCAGTAATAATCCGTAATGCTGGACTTCCGTTCTGGTTGGATACTGCCAGGTATGTTGGAGCAGTGGTCAAAGTACAGGTTTGGTTGTACCGAGCAAATGACGTAGTTATAAGTAGTTATAATTTCCATGATTGTTTTAGGGAGATGATTGGAATTCTTACATGGATGATGATGTTTGTTCCTGAAAAAGTACAATCACATATTGGCAATTGATAGTAACGTAAGATGTCGCTTGTTGGAATGGCTAATTCTTGATTAGAGGCCCATAATTCTTGTCTTAGTTTATATAAATCTGATAGCAGTATGTTATGTTGTAAGACCGCAGGTGGTAGTTGATGTTGTTTGCATGAATTTATGATTGCCATAGTTGTAATTATTCGAGTTAGTAATATGATTCTCCTAAAGTTTTCGTATAGTAGATAGAGTTTTGTAAAATGAAGTCAGACGGGTGGTTTGCTCCCTCTTGAACTTCTAATATTTCTTTTTTGATAAAGTGTATCCTATCATCCATTTGTGTGAATGTGGTTGTTAGTTGATTTTCGTATTCTTTGAATTTTTTTTGATAGTTCTCCAGTATTTTGTAATGTGTCCGTTAATCCTTGAGTTAGTTTTCGTACGTGTGATTCCATCTCGTGTTCGTCCATTGTTAAGCTGTCTAGTTTGTGTTGTGTTGCGACACCACAACATCATGATAATCCTTCCCCTAAGAAGTCGAGTGCTTTTTTGTTTCTATAGTGATTGTTTAATGGGCTACCCTTGTCTTCTTGTTATTCAGGTTCCATTAACACTTCTTGCAACCTAATGTTACAAGTTCGCTTGAGGTTGTCCATGTCTTCAGTGTAGGTTGAGTGTAAGGAATGCAGGTAATCTCATATCTTACAAATGGGATGGTTGGTATGATTGGAGTTGCAAGTCCTTGGTTTGGTTAGTGCTTCCTTTGGCTGTCTGCTCTCTTCGTTCCATTTCATCTTATATATGAGTGGGATGGTGGCTTTGTACACTAGTGCTCGAGGTAATTCTTTCCAATGCACTCCGGTCGTAATATGAATCGCTGACCCATTGGTACCTCTTACAATGGTAATTGTTGACCTAAACAGACTAAATACGTTTGGGGATCGCTTATTCTAATACTTAAAATTACCCAGACGTAATCATACACAAAACTGAAGACTACTAATTATCTTGTAATTGATAAATAATTATTTTTACGGCAGTGTCCTTAAAAATATATTTAATCATGGAATTTACAATATTCCATTGTAGCTTATCGCAGCCAGTATGACATTATTTCTTAATTTATTCCTTTTAATATATATAAATGTTTATAGTTAGTATAATAGATAGTAATAATGATTGTTAAGTGCAGCATGTAATGCTGTCCCTTTTCTGAATAAATCGTTGTTAAGTTTAAAATGATTATTTATTTGAACTAATCGAACCTGACCCAAGAAGTGTCATTACATGGCGATCCTGCCAGTGCCATCACCACATGGAGTTGAGAGTGCCATTTCAATAACTGTTAGCTGACAAGAAGAAATATTCACGTTATTGCCAAAATCATGGGTAGTTCACAATCAAAGGAAGAAGTAATCATCGCTCAAGCAGGGAACAGTGGCGGCGTAACAGCAAACGCCAAATCAAATTCGTTAAATGTCCCTGACATTTTGGTAATCATAGCTTTCATCTTAACCATTTTTCTAATACTGGAACACATCATTCGAATGTATCTGAAGAGATACAAGAGACGCCGGGAAGCCAATCTTCGAAGGGAAATCGCTAGGAGTCGAGAGAAGCTCTAGGAAACAACATCCAGGACAGCTTTAAAATTGTGATGTGTAAAGTGCTTGTGCCATTAAAAACCATACTTTCATGTCAGTGCCCAAAGAGTTCAGACACTTATTAGAAGAATTAAGAGTGTTCAACCGAAATTTGACCAAAGACAGCAATGAAACGCGTAGGAACGTTGTATATTTAAATCGTAAATTAGTTAAGTTAGATGAAGAATTTAAATCAATAAAAGATTCGTTTAATGCTGAGTCACATTATAGTAAAGACATAATAGATGTAGCGAAAGAATACACTAGTGCAATACAGCAATTAATTGATAGCAATAATAGTATTTTACAAGTTAGAAAGGAAGATTCTTGTCCAGATTATTCTAAACATGATGGTAATTTAAATGTAATTAAAGATAATTCAGATTAAGACTGCATTGGAATCATGGGGAAAAATTTTCATTTCAGAACAGCAACTAGCTTGCTGCCAATTTTAGATAATAGCGGAAACGTTACGAAACAGCTTATCGATGCTATCGAATTATACGATGCATTGCTAAATGATAACGGAAAAAAATTATTAACAACGTACGATTTGAAAACATGTCTGTCACAAAATGCCAAAATCAGGTAAAAGTCAGAGTATTCAAGTAACGATGCTTTAATTGCCGATATAAAACATAACTTGTTGACCAAGCATTCACCTTCAACATTGGCAGTTCAGTTAAATACAGCCAAACAAAATAATAAGTCTCTGTAAGAATTCGGCAAAACAATAACAAATTAAACGAAGCTAGCAGAGGTGCGAAAGATGCTGATCTCTCGCAACAGGATTTAGCTTCGATGTATCGTGTGCACGGACATGGTAATTCTCGCTGAGGATTCGGAAATGTTAGAAATTTTAGGGGTCGATTCAAAAATGTTTCTAACAAGAACGGAGGTTTCAATAGCGGACATTTCACAAGTAACAATCGCGGTAGAAGTAATTATCGAGGACGATTTAACCATGGCAGATCAAAATTCCAAAATCGCAATAATAATAACTACCAAAATAACAATCATAAAAGTTATTATATAAATAATTCATCTGGAAATCATGTTTCTGATGGTAGAAATTATCCAAGTTCTTCAAGGGAGCCGTTTTTATATAAATAATTCATCTGGAAATCATGTTTCTGATGGTAGAAATTATCCCAGTTCTTCAAGGGAGCCGTTTTTTCGTGGCCCCTCAGAGCTACAATAATGAACAAACCGCAACAATTGTAAATGTAAAGGATTGAATTTTGTGCGAATGAGGTATGGAAACAGTGAGTTAGTATTTCTTTTAGATACAGGTGAATCTGTAAGTGTGATTTTTAAAAAAATTGTAAATCAAAATGAAACGATTAATACGTCAAAATATATTAAAATTAATGGAATTTCGGGATCAACAATTTCAAACGGATCAGCATTTCTGTCACTTAATGTAAATAGTGAACAAGCAGTTCACGAGTTTCTGCTGATAGACGGTTTTGACGATGTTATGCGTGGAATAATCGGGTCAGACTTTTTCCCAAGTACAATGCCGTAATAGATTTTGAAAAGTATATGTTTTCTTTTTGGCTCAATAATACTAAAAAACTAATACTTTTTATACTACAATCCCGGCTAGATGCGAAATTATAAAATACTGTAGGGTTGATAATAATAAAGATTGTGTAGTTTTACCAAACGAATTAGGACAAGGTGTTTTTGTAGCAGGTAATTTGGCAAGACCAGAGTCTAGTATGATACCGGTTAGAATTCTTAATGTTAGAGATTGTAATAGTCCGGCCTGGTGCCGGGTAAACTCAGAGCCAGGGCTCACTGTGAATAAAATTATTTATCGGATTAACAGTTTTATTCCTATTTATAAACACTTCTACCTTAAAACTAAAATATTGGATTCAAATATATATGTACAATAACAAAACTAAAATACTGGATTCAAATATACTGCTATGTATTTTCTTAATAGATAATTATTATAATATAATCGCCCCACGTTGGCAGCGACCAAAAATAAATGCTGTGTAACTTGTCTTTAAATATAAATAAACAAATAATCAAATGATTTTTCTTTACCTCGACTAGCTTATAAATAAAATTTTTATGTTCGTTACGCCAATAACATTAATTAACAAATACCAGCATATAGTAATTGTAAATATCTCAGGGTTTTCAGTTCGTGGCCTCGCTTACTGATAGTCATAATAATTCAGCAATAATAATTTACGAAAATAAAAGTATTAAATTAAAATAGACTTATCTTAATCCAGACAGCCTTACTTGTTGCAGTACATTTTTACCTCGCTCTTGGTCGGACCATTAAATTATTTAGTTAAAGTGTTGTGTAACTTTTAGCAAACACTTCCAAATTTTATTATACTTTTATCACTTGATATAGGTAAGTTATTTATTCCTTAAATTGAAGTAATAAACTTATTTTCAATTTTACTTTTTATTTTAGGTTAGAGGACGTTTAAATAGATAACTCAGTTTAAACTTATACTTCTTATTGTCAATTATGTCCAAATTACTAGAAAGAGTAATATACAATCGAATGATTAAAATCCTGGATGATAACGATATATTACCCCGTTTTCAATTTGGGTTTAAGCAACTCCACTCTACAACACATCAGCTGCAAAGACTCGTTGAAGAAATAGAAAAAGGATATGAAGCTAAAAAACATACAACTGTAGCATTCTTAGACATCGCCAAAGCTTTCGACAGCGTATGGCTAGTTGGCTTGCAGTACAAATTATTGAGGACTGATTTACCAAGTTATATAATCCGAATAGTTGTGTCGTTTCTTAATAACAGAAGTTTTATTGTAAACATTAATAATACAATGTCTCAAGTGAAACCCATTACCGCTGGAGTTCCGCAGGGATCTATTTTAGGGCTTGTTCTCTTTAATATATTTGTCCATGATATTCCTGAACCTGCTGATACCTTGCTGTCAATGTTTGCAGATGATACGGCAATAGTAACCCAAAATGAAAACATTGATATTGCTGCTGAACTGTTGTAAAATGCCATAAAATGTATTTCAGACTGGATGAGCAAATGGTGCATTTCAGTTAACTCCAGTAAATGTGAATTAAAAATATTTACATTACGACGACCCAAGATACCTCCAGGATTAACTATTAAGGATTAGGTTATCAACTGGAACCCAAGTGATAACAGTGTCAAGTATTTGGGGGTACATTTGGATGCACGATTATCATGGCGGATTCACGTTAACAAAAAGATTAATGATGCCTACGCTAAATTAAAATTACTTTATCCACTCATCAACCGAAGATCAGCATTGCAAATAAAATGTGCTATGCTAATGTACCAAGCCATTATCAGACCTGGATTAATGTATGCATGTCCCATCTGGGGGTGCACTTCGAAAACTAACCTAAGAAAAATTGAATCATTTCAATCGAAAATACTAAGAATTGCAACTAATGCGCCATGGTTTATTAGAAAGATACAATTACACCATGAACTGCAAGTGCCCACAGTTACGGAATATATCAAGCGAGTAAGTCAAAAATTCTATTCTAATCTAATAAACTGTCCTGCTGCAAGTCATTACTCCCTGGGAACTAAGAAAATTCATAAAAGACTAAAACGCAAGCTGCCGCAAGACCTCTTTCTTATTACAGATAGTGAAAACAGTGATACGAGTGAATAATTTTAAACCCCGTGTTAGTGATTATTAATGAATATAGTGCCACAGGAAGTTGATTCGCTGTCCTGTAACGTGATTATTGTCATACATTACTAATGAACTAAACCAAAAAAACCCCAGAGTGTTGTACTGGTTAATGAATACATTAAAAAAAAAACTTATACTTCAGGTATAGATGTAATTTTGATTTTAAATAACACTTAACACTCAATAATATTTTAAATTTATTGAAAATTATTTACACTTTATAAATTTCACATAATATAAACTTTGAAGAATTTAATTTTAACAAGAGTGAAGCCACGCCTACTTTTAAACGACTTTGATCCTTATTAACATAAAATTTGAATTTTCAGAGACAAGAAAATTACGTGCTTCTGCTTTGAGAATAAATTAGCAACTAAATTCCCAAAATCATACAAAAATGAACATTCCACGCAGAAAACTTTTAAAATGGACCAATCAAATTGCTTATAATTATTGTTTACATATTCAATTGTTAATTAACATTTTAAATTTACAAAATATAAGAAAAATAAATTATGAATCGAAAAAATAAATTTAAATTTACGATCTTCATAAAATTACGATTCTTTTAGTACCAAATATGACAAGATTTGAATTAAAAAAAATTACAAGTATAAAAATCCAAATTTTAACAATTAAGGCAAAAAATCATGAAAATTATAATCTAAATTTTACAATACAATTAAATATGCAAGAAAATATCCTTCCCAACTACTAATAATGATATAAATACTAAAATAAAGTTCTAACCTTCAAAATTAATAATTTCCACTAATTTTCAATATTAGTTAATAAATAATCTATTTCAACAAAACAAAAGTGCTTTAACACCTTCCTCAATCAACATATTAACTATTTACAACAACATTAATACTTAACAAATATAAATCCAACTTGTCACACGAATATTTACAAGACATAAACCAACAATAATCAAGTTTTTTATGTTTTCGAGCTCTCTTATTTGCCCCCAGTACTCAAATTAACGTCCCACATCTCACTACTATGTTTTACCATCATTCTCTACGGAATGTACACTCACAAGATCAATTTTAATCCAAAAGTAGCACTAGGCAGCATTTTCCGAAGATCGTACAAAACCTTATTCTCTTATTAGGTATCCATTTATCAATTTTAATTAAGACAATCTTTTAAATAAGCTTTCTTACATAATAATGAAACTAATTATAAACAATTGCAGGTAAAAACAATCTTCTAATCATCAAAATAGTATCCTTTTATACATACGTAAGGTAATACAAAGCCAAAAATTACCTCATATTTGGGTTATCTCGTAAGATTAATATAGGTTAAGTATTGTTTATAATAATAATATTTATATAGGGTAAATAACACAGCAATACATATACAGTAATAAAACCGGTGTTCTAAAACCGAAAATTGAAGTTGCCTTGACCCGGCCCTGGAATGTCGACAGTCTCGTCGCTGGGACAGCGGGGAGCGGGACCGGTGCGATGCAGTATTGGCACTGACAGCTGATTGCTAGCTCGCTCGTTTTGGAGGCTATGCTGTTAACAACTAAATAAATTTCTATTATTATAATGGAAGAAACGGGATTACTCGCAGCAACTGGAATTCTCGCAGCTCCCTATAACTGGAATAATAGTGATATGAATTTTTCCGGCGTTGCAGTGGTTCTCGCCGGTCTTAATCGCGGGGCTGTGGAATGTTCGTGTTTTCGCCAGTATTGTGTAGTCGTTTAGAATTCTTAAGGCAGGCACGAATGGAAAGCACGGGTCACCCCAGTCTAACCAAAATAGTGTTGCGATATTTGTAGTAAATTCTTTAAACTACTTTCAATGCGGTGTCTTCCAGGTCAGGAGAAAATACTTTTAAATGTTCGGGTGAATTAAAGGCAGGCCTCTACTAAATGAAAGCTCGTGTTTCCCCAGTCTAACAAAAATAATGTGGAACGCAAATCATTAACAGGATTACCCTGTCAAAGAGAGGGTTTCCCCAGTCTAAGTAAAGGTGAACGGAAAATAATCAATGGATTAAACTGTCAAAACGCGGATCACCCCATACTAATTCAGTGTTCAATGGAATTCTAGGATTTTCAGGTATGCGGTGAACTGGGTTTAATTAAAGGATTCGGTTTGTAAGCTCAAGTTACTGGAATGGCTTTATACTGGTTTCGGAGCTGGACTTCTTCCTCTGGATCTCTACTCAAAAGTTAATGAATTTTGCTCAAAAATTCATTTTTATATTGCTGTTCCGGCTGATCTTACTCGTTCTGGCGTCGTGTGGGGCCGGTTACGGAGTGGGATCGCGTATCGGTTTGCGACTACCAGCGCCACCAGCGCCTTTCTGGTGAAACAACAACGCGGAAAGTTTCTACATAAATTTAAAACGCGTTACAAGATGAATCGGTCACGTTAAAAAATTTTCCACCAAAAACTGAAAGCTTAGACGAGTATCATTTATTGCAACTTACAAGACCAGTCAATACCTCAATCCGTGAACAGAGTTGAAACGTTGCTAAAACTCATAAAAACCGAACATTTAAATACGGAAGAAATAAATGCAACACAACGCTTTTGTGCAAAGTATAGTGACGTATTCCACATGGACAATGACCTATTATCAGTGACTAATGTATGTAAACAACACATTAATTTGCAATAGTCAGCAACTCCAGTTTATGTGAAACCGTATAGGCTACCTCAAGCGCAAAAAATGAGACTCATAAATAAGTACAAACGGTGACGATAAGCCTGTAGCATACGCGAGTAGATCGTTACATAAAGCCGAAGGGAACTACTGTGCAATCGAAAAAGAACTTTTGGCTATTGTCTGGACAGTAAAGCATTTAGACGATATTTGTACGGACGAAAATTTAACATTTTTACAGACGATAGACCATTACTTTATCTATTTGGTATGACCAATCCTTCAAGTAGATTGACAAAATTTCGACTAATACTTGAAGAATACGATTTTACAATACATTACATCAAAGGAAAAAACAACGTTACTGCAGATGCTTTATCAAGAATTAACATATCCGCGGGAGAGCTCAAAAGTATGAATAGCACTGTTTGTAACACATTGAATGTTCTAACAAGAGCGCAAAGTAAAACTATGCCCAAGACAAATGCAGTTTCCAATACGGTTCTCGACAAAAGGCTTGATCACCCTGACGTCGTTGAATTGTTGAAGAAACCACAAGACTCGTACGAATTACGTTTTGTACCTAAACATCACTTTGACAATATGATCCAATGTAATAATTATGATATAAAGAAAGGCCAATTAATATGTAAAAATAATGAAAGAACCGGGATACTCGATCGGCGTTCGCATTTGATGCATCGTTGAGAGACCTGAAAGATATTTGTTTAAACCATAATAATCCGGAATTACTTATTTTAAAGAATGAAGATGACGCGTCAATAATCAACGAAATATTACAGGATCCTAATAAAATAAAAATCTAGGTATAAAGTATTCAATCGTCAAAGAAGTACAAAATGTAGCAAATAAAGAAACAACGAATGACTTTCATATCTTACCAACTGGAGGACATGCATGTATAAATCGCATGTATAAAGACTAAAGAAAGACGTTGATCAATTTCTTAAACGTTGTGACGATTGCCAACGACATAAACATTCTAAAACAAATGTTGAACCAATGAGAATTACAACCACCACAGCTTCAGCTTTGCAGAAATTATATTTAGATTTAATAGGTCCATTTGAACCTGATGCTGAAAATAATTGATATGTTTTGATATTACAGTGTGAAGTTAGTAAATTCGTAGAAGGTTATCCATTACCAAATAAAGCGGCCGTTACGGTCGCACAAGTATGTTAAAAATTTTATTTTACGTTATGGTATTCCTGAATACATCGCAACAGACCAAGCTTCAATATTTACGGAAACTTGCAAAATTCTCAAAATTCATCATCTAAATTCAACAGCGTATCATCATGAGACACTTGGTGCGTTTGAAAATTCTCATAAACATTTAGGCGCTTATCTAAGGATGCAAATTTCAAAAACTCCTGATTCTTGGAGCACATGGGTGCCTTACTGGTGTTTTGCATATAACAACACTGTTCATACGGAAACGAATTATACGCTTCATGAACTAGTTTTTGGTAATTTCTGTAGACTACCTTCAAATCTTCGCGATCAAGTGGATCCAGTCTCTAATTTCGATAGCTATCCACTTGAGCTTAAATATCGTTTCGTTCTACAACAAGCACGAAATAATTTGTTGATATTGAAAAGCTATAGAAAAGAACGTTATGATACAAAAAGTATGAAACTTAGTTATAAAGTAGGCGATAAGGTACTTCTAAGGAATCATGCTAGATTAAAAACAGATCCTGTATTTAAGGGACCGTATACTGTGGTTACACATCAACCACCTAACGTTATTATTAATGTAGATGATAAGTTAATTACTCTACATAAGAATAGGGTAAAATTGTATTATGAATAGGAAATTTGAAAAACCAAAGAAAAAATGAAAAAAAAATTTCACAATAGGATAAAATTTTTTTCTCTTAACCAGGGAGGTGTAGTAACTTAATTAAATAAGCAATGTTACACAAAGCATACGTACTCAATTACTTGATTATTTAGTATACATTCTAGGTAACTAGGAGTATCGAGTCGGCATTGCTGATAATATGTGCATTATTAAGTAAGTGTAATATTATTTCTTAATTCCTTTTAATATATATAAATGTTTGTAGTTAGTATAATAGATAATAATAATGATTGTTAAATGAAGCATATAATTCTGTCCCTTTTCTGAATAAATCTTTGTTAAATTTAAAATGATTATTTATTTGAACTAATCGAACCTAACCCAAGAAGGATCATTACACTACTAATTATCTTGTAATTAATAAATCATTATTTTTACGGCAGTGTCCTTAAAAATGTATTTAATCATGGAATGTACAATTTTCCATTGCAGCTTATCGCAGCCACAACCTAACCGGGGCATGGCTAGCAAATTATCGTGGTTGTCCCTGCAAATTTTTCGTAAACTAGCTAGGGTTTTCCACAATGTTAAGTATGATGGGTCATCGTAATAATTTTCTTTGGTAATGAGATAATAAATATTACGGTTACCTGCAGTTATTGTAGCTACTTCTCCTACTATTTTATTTTGGCTTACCACATCTTCTACTTTTCCAAAGTGTTCTTTAAATTGAACCGCTATTCCTTTTGACATTGCCAAATCTTTAGAAACGCAATGTACCAGCGAGTAGCTAGCAGGACCTTCGAAGAGGTCTCCTATTACCTCTGTAACGTTTATGTTCCGGATCTCATTCTTCTTAATCAGGTCTAGGAATTCACCCAGTTCCTTTCCTTGTGGGTCTATTTCTTCAGGATTCCAAGTGGCATAATAAGGGAGAATTCGACTGACGTGGACGACGTCTGTTTTGGATTTCCGTGTAGGTCCCATTTGAACAAGGTAATCTACTTTATTTATATTGCGGATGATGGTAAAAGGTCCAAAGTGACGAAGTAACAGCTTATCAGACCGGCCTACCTTTCTGATGGGTGTGAAAACTTTCACTTGGTCTCCTTGTTGAAATTCAATGTGTCTGTGTTTATTATCGTATCTTATTTTTGCCTCCCCTTGTTTATTTTCTATGTTTTCCACTGCCAAACTTCTTACCCGTAGTACCTGTTCTCGGACACGTTCAATACCTGTATTTTCAATTTTTGTAATTAAGATGGCTTCAGTAGGTAAAACTGGTTCTCTAGCATATACCAACATAAACGGGGAAAATTTAGTTGTATTCTGTATAGCGGTATAGCTGTTCTGTATTGGTGAACATGACTAATCCATTAGCTAAAGTTTTGTTGAATCTTTCAGTGAGCCCGTGTGTCTGCGGATGGTAGCTTGTGGTGTATTGCATATTAACCCCATGATTCTCAAAAGTTCGGTAACTAATTCTGATTGGAATACTTTCCCTCTGTCGCTCAGGAAGTGGCGTGGAGTTCCATGGCGGGTAATTCTTTTCTCAAACTTTAATTTTGCTATGTGCTCTGCTTTCCCATTTGGAAGTGCCTTTGTTTCGGCCCAGCGAGTGGCATAGTCGGTTGCCACGATTATCATTGTTTTACCAGATTTGCTTTTCCTGAATGGTCTTAATAGATCGATTCCTACTTTGTCGAAAGGACACCCAACCTGGATGGATTGCAGGAGCCCAGTCGGTTTTGTATCACTGCGCCCTTTCCTTGCCTGACAATCAGGGCAACTCTTTACAAAGCTTTCTACATCTTTCTGTTGTCCTTGCCAATAGTAACGGTTTTTTTTAACCATGTTCTGATAATACCCAAATGTCCAGCTAAAGGTTCACTATGATGTTGGAATAATATTTTAGAAATTAGTTGTTTCGGTATTACTAGGAGACACTCATTCCCCTCGAAGTTATGATTCTTCTTATGCAATCCATTATTGATTATAATGAAATTTTTTTGCTCTTCTTCGTGTTCCTATGTGTACGTCCATGTTGTTTGGGTTTTCCAGAGCACTAAAGATGGGTAGCAGTTGCGAATCTCTGCGTTGTAATTCCGGTAGGGTAGTTACATCAAAAATGTAGCTGGAAATGTACAGCGCATCTTCTTCATCCTGCTGATTTCCCACTAGTGTAGAGTATCTTGAAAGACAGTCAGCATCCCTGTGACTACTTCCACTTTTATGAACTATTTCGTAATCGTATTCCGATAATTTGATAGCTCATCTAGCTAACTTACCGGTTGGTTCTCTTATACTCTTTAACCAACAAAGGGCATGGTGGTCCGTCACGATTTTAACAGGATGTCCATAAATTAGATGGCGGAGGTATTGTAAACTGTATATGACGCACATGCTTCGATTTCAGAGATTGTATAATTCCTTTCTGCCTTTATCAGGCTGCGGCTTATGAAAACAATTGGGTGTGGATGATCGTCCTCGCCGATTTGCCGTAATATAGCTCCTAATCTTTCAAAACCGGAGCTGTTGTTAATTTTTGTTTTAACTCTTGGAAGGCAGTTTCTTGCCTTTCACTCCAAAACAAACCTTTTTCTTTTGTCGTAGCATCATGTAAAGGTCTGGCTATTTTTACATAATTCAGAATATGCTTACGGTAGTATGAACATAGTCCTACGAAGCTTTGTATATGTTTTATTGTCTTCGGCCGAGTGGATCTATTAAAGGCTGCAATTTTCTCGTCGTCTGGTCGGATTCCAATTTTATTGACGATGTGGCCTAGAACTGTAATTTCTTCTTGAGCGTAAGTACATTTGCTGGGTTTCAGTGTAAGACCATCTTCTCTTAGTCTTTGAAAAGTTTTGCGTAGACGGTGTAAGTGTTCTTCAAACGTACTACTAAACACAATAATGTCATCCAAGTAAATCAGTACTTCGAACCATTTCATTTCAATGAAGATTCGATCGGCAATTTGTTGGAATGTTCCTGGTACGTTGCAGAGTCGGAAACTTAGAACGTTGAATTCGAACTGTCCATGGTCCTGAGCAATGAATGCTGTATATTGTGTATGTTCTTCCTTAATACGAACTTGCCAATATCCTGAAAACAAGTCTAGACTTGTGAAATATTTTGCTCCTCCAAGATATATGAGTACATCGTCGATGTTAGGGAGTGGGTAACACGTTTTCTTAGTAACTGCATTCAGTTTCTTGTAGTCCACACAAAATCGCATTGTTTGTTAGTCTTTCTTTTTAACCAGAACAATAGGGCTTGTCCAGGGGTTTGCTCTTAATGGGGGTTGAGCCTTGTACATCTATTTCATGTTCTATGAGAGTGGTTGTTCCATTTCTGTTGTAGATTTCGCGAAAACATCCGAATATTCCTGTAGAAGTTCCTGTAATTGAATGGCTTCTGAATGTGTTAGATTATTATTTATATTACGGTCGCTCATTGTTACAATATTTCGATCATTTGTGTTTGTATGGAAAGTATGGCAGGGCATTTGTGAACGATGTCGTTGTGAAACTTGCAAATATCCTACTGTTGTTCCTTTGAAAATACGGATTGGTGAACGGTTTAAGGACTTTATTTTCATGATGTAGTTCTCTGATGTAGCTAATGGTGACGTGAGGCAATTCAGGAATTTGAGAGCTAGAAATTTCTCGTTTGGGCTAAATATGCGAACATTTCAATCGTAGAATAGTGTCTTTCTGGTATCTGTACTGCCATATTTGCGGTGGTATTTGGTTCGATGGTACACTCTGTTGCGGCCGTTAGTTTAATCCTTTCATCGGTGGATGCCTTTTCTGGTAGGTGTATATGCTGCAGGAAAGTATTGTCCATCGGCTCATCAATCATGCGGTCATAGTTACTAGTTAGGTGTCGCATGGGGTAGCGAATTTTTGATTCATCTTGTTTGTTAAAAACTATTTCTCCTTTGTTGTAATCAATTATGGTTTTCGCCTGGTGTAGAAAATCTGTCCCTAGAAGAATAAGTGTAGGGAGGTTATCTATTACTAAAGCTTCACATAACGTTTCCCATCCGTCGATTGTTATCTTGACTTGTGTGTTTCCTAGTGCCTCTCGTCGGGGACTTCCAGCTGTACGAATGTAGTAGGGTATTGGTAACGTTTGATAGTTTATTGCAAATTGGCTATTTATATCGTTTTTGTTTGCGCCTGTGTCGAGAACAATGTCTACATACTTATCGTTGAGTAATCCTTTAATGGTTAGTACATTGTTCAAGTTATGCCCGTGGATGGTTAGTGAATGGCGGACGCAGCTTGGGATTCGACCAGTGTTGATTCCAGGCATACTTCCGGGGGGGCAAAGCCCCCCCGGAAGTTTCTAATCGCCCCCCCGAGAAGAAATGAACTTATGTAGTATTTCCCTACCTATTATTCAGGCCAATCTCTGCTTTCAATAATAAGTAACGGGCTGTTAGCCCGGCTGTTAGTAATCATTACATGTCTCATCTGGGGAGAGTTTTGTGTGCTTCCTGCACTAAATCCCTTTATTGTTACCTATTCATATTGAAAGCGTTTTCATTCTTGGAATTGGCTGTGGGTTGGTTTCTTGGAGATAGCTGCAAAAAGGACAAAGCGGCACCAACATTTTCAGTAGCGTACAAAGAATGAATGGGAAATTAGTGACTGCTACATTTGTTGTGTTTCATAGAAGTAATGTATTTTGACAAAACCCCAAATGGTGTCCTAAATACCGAGAACGGTGGCTTCTTTAGAGCAGAAAGGGCAATATTTCTGACAAAAGTACCTTTCAAAAGCATCAGCGAGAGACTCAGAAAACTAGTCAAGCCCCAGCTTCCGAAGATAGCGGACACAGTGCAATAGTAATACGTGTGTGTGTGTGATTTCAGTTCTACATCTTCATAATGTCACAAAGACAACGAAACATGGATTCTTTTTTCAACGTCCTATCCTCCTGTTCCAAAAAACGTGCAAGTGTGGAGGAAGTGATAGAAAACCTTCTCTTCTTCTTCAACTGTGTATAGGCCAATGGCCTGTTAATTACCTACATTGAAGTAGGTTCTGTGAGCCCTCTTTGCACGTATGCGGGGCAGGAGG
>JABXWE010004298.1:0-46870 GCA_014611495.1 Limonius californicus
TTGCGGTTTGAGGTATCTCAGAAGCAGTGTCAAGTTTCCTTATTCCTTTACCTGCCAGCGCTTTGAGGTATCTCAACAGCTTACGGCATCCCTTGACGATTGCGCTCTGAGGTATCTCAGCAGCTTACGGCTTCCCTTGACTATTGCGCTCTGAGGTATCTCAGCTGCAGTGTCAACTACTCTAGATTTGAACCTATGACGATCACGATGAGTCACGACGAATAAAAGATAAACACAACACAAGGGTCCGTAACGTTACAGTACATCAAATGATCTTAGAGGCAATGAACATAATTCTCAATAATAGTAGTTGACATTGATTCACTGTTTTGTTGTACCAATTCCAAGGGGGTATATCTATCTAGTTAAATTACCAGGTAAGAACAAAAGACTAACGAGACGATTACTACGAATGCCAGCCTATACATTTACTTTTTCGAGGTGTTGAGCATATGTTTCGTGAAATATCCTCGGATTAGAATTTGAACAAATAGTGACAATTATGGCGATTGACTCTACAACTTGCAAAAAAGTGCATTTGTCGGAAAAGGAGATGTTATTAATTAATAAAATTTGAGTTATTTATCGCCTGTTCACTTACAGCCTCACAAAATTGCAAAGAGTGGTGAAAGCAGTCTTCATTAAATTTTTGCAGCAAATAAACTTTGTAGAGATCATGGTGTTTTAAAATTCATTGAATACTAGTTCGACTAATACCCGATACAATGCGCCAAGAACCGCGACTTCCACCGCTTCATTTCTTACCGGATTTTCACCATTTCAATTTTTATTTGCCGTTATGAAGGTCCATAAAAACATAGACATTGGAAAATATAGTAAGCTCACTGCCTATCTGAAGAGTGAGTCGAGAGGGTATAAAGCGAAGAAAGCTGCGTTATTGGAAAGAGTATACGTGGAAGAATTTTTGACAAGGGCTTGCGATGAAGAATATTTGATGATTAAGGTAATATCTTCTAACCTTTTAGACATTGTAGATAATAAACTTTGAAATATTTTAGGTTGCACTAATAATGGGGTTGTCTGGTGCCTGTCGTTGCTGTGAATTGACGAATTTGAAAATCAATGATGTAGAAGACAGGGGCGCATATCTGCTTGTTTCTATACCAGATACCAAGACCGCCGTCTCACGAAAATTCACAATTATGGAAGAAGGATTCTCTATCAATACTATGGGGACGTGTAGAAAATACATGTCCTTACGTCCGAAGAAGTTATCCAACGACAGATTCTTTTTACGATACTCTAATCAAAAATGTACTTCACAACCTGTTGGAATCAACACGTTGTCGAAAGTTCCTTCAAGAGTTGCTTCATTTTTGAATCTGGCAAACGCAGAAGTTTATAGCGGTCATTGCATGAGGCGCACTTCAACAACTTTACTGGCTAATAAGGGTGCTGACCTTACAACAATTAAACGACATGGTGGGTGGAGAAGTTCCGCTATAGCAGAAAGTTATATCGAGGATTCTGTATCTAATAAGCTTAATATCGCAAGGAAAATCCAAGGTACTCCTGGTACTAGTCGTTCCTTACAAGAGAAGACTTCCATTGTTTCTACAGATTTATCAAAAACTTCGACAAGCACTATGCGTTCTGAAACCGATGACAACTACAAGCTTGTTATTAATGGAAACGAAGTGAAATATGATAAAATAGAGAAGGAAATTTCTATTAATGTAAATGTTAATGTTAATATTAATAAAAAATAAATAAAATGTAATTGATTTAAGATTGTATTTGTCATTATTCCACTAGTGGAATAAAGTAATTTCATTATTCCACTAGTGGATAAAGTGGTAGGTACTTTATATGCTTCATAAGTGTGGATAAATCTCCAATTATAATGTGATTGTGGATAAACGTAATTTTAAAGAATCTGTCCGTTCCAGAATCGAAACCGAGGTCTGATACATTAACCAATAGTCTATCTTGATCTTTGTTACCTTCCGTTTTTTCATATTTATGTCACATTATTTACATCATTAACTTCTTCGCTAACCACCTTATCTATAACCAAAATTCTTTCTGCGAGTTTGTGGTTCGACGCCGATTCAGGGCTCATATCTTCCACCGAGGGTTCTCTTGTCATTCATTTCATCTGCACGTAGTGTTCCAAAACTTACATTTTTCGTCTCATTCTGTTTCTTTTTGACCACCACATTTATGATTTGATTTTTATTACACTCTCCTCCAATCTGCTTTGTCGTACTCTAGCGCTACTGTTAACGATATCCCCCATTCCTGTTATTTCAGACACAACCACGTCTTTTTTTTAGTACTAACCCGAGCCATTCGCGCTACCGTTATTACTTTCTACCCATTCATTCTTCTACCAAGGCTTTTTTTTCCGTAGCTTGTCGCATCATTCCCTCTGCAACTAGTGCCCCCGTTCTTAGCTTCTTCATGTTCTTTATCTTCTGACAAATTTTTGGTCAACCGTCTTTATTGTACCTTTACACTCCCGCTTACTTCAACTTGCTTTCTCACTTCTTCTCTTACCTTTCTTTTTCCAAGCACCGCCAATCATTAATTTCTCCTCCTAAGTGTTTCCTATTTATTTTTCGTCTTAATCTTGTACCAAGCGTATTTAGCTCCCATTATCAACCACTCTTTTTCCTCCTTACAATTTAATGTCGAATCCGACAGAACGACAGAAATTCCAGAGAAATTTCTAAGTATTAAGATCCTACGAATTGGGAAATTGTGAGTGGTGGGTTGCAGCATGAGGGATCGAACTTAAGCCATAATTGCTGTTTTGCCATGAAAGCGAGGGCTCTGCCAATTGAACTACCACCACAATCCTTGTATTTTTTTTTAAATACTCGTCCGAATAGTTGACGTTTTGAGGCTTAAATTTATACAATCGTGCATTATTTTCCTGTACTTTTTTCTCCGCTCCTTCTTCCATAGCTACTTTCTTTAATTACGACTTTTTCGCAAATACTTGTTTCTTCATTGTTTATTGTCTACCACACTATACTTATGTAATAACAATTGTTCACTGTACGCTGGAACTGTTACTCCTACTAATATTGGTTATTTTATTGCGGATTTTAATAATGATTCTTCACTCTATCAGCTTCCTCACATATAATAACATTTGTTTCACTACGCTTTATACAACTTTTATAACTTTTTCTACGAATTAGTCTCTCACTGCCACGTTATTCATCTATTATTTCTAAACTTACTTCCCTTTTTTCTTAGTAATGCCTCCCTACAACTATATTTTATACAAGCCTTTAATCGATTCTACTGTATAATTTTATCGACAATCTTCGTTTTACTACACATACCACTTTTCCAATGTGTTACCGTTTTGGACACTGTTTATTTACTAATAGGAGTTAGGAGTTTTCAGAAGATTTCATATTAACGCATTTATGTTTATCTCCTAGTTATGTTCGTTAGTTTGACCGCTTCATAGGAATTAAAATTATATTTTAATTGCCGCTCTTAAGTCAATTACTATTTTATTATTTGCAAAGATTAAGTTAGGAGGTCACTTTTGCAAAGCCTCTGAAAGTTCCCATTGTTTCGCTTGTCGCACTTGTTTAGTCTGGATATACCGATCGAAAACAGTTCTTAGAATTCTTCGTTTGAAGAATCGCCGGAAGTCCCACGTGTAAGAATTTTGTTCTAGAACAATTACGGTTGGGTGAGGGTTTTTCAGCAGGGGGAATGGCAGTGAGCGCTAGCTTCTGGGAGTGAGCGCACGTGGTTTTCTGAAACGGATTTGCTGCCAGCTCTTCCGCTAAATGAATATATCGTGTCGTTTTTTGCCTTAAGCAAAAGAATGTTCGACTTGTATCGGATTAAAGATATTAGCAGAGTGTCAGCTTTTTGTAAAGACTATTCAGTGAGATTGTTCTCTCGACTTGTGTCGGATTAGAAGCCTTCAACCCCGTGACAGCCTCAATTGAGCCGTTGCAAGTGATAATCCGTACAGCGGCGGAGATTTTTTTCTCCTGAAGTTCCCGTCTTCCTTTTTTTTTCGTCAAAGAAAGTCCTGGCCCGTAACGTTGTCTCCATCGTGATCCAGTTTTCAGGGGCGTGCCTGCGAGTTTTTCCTGCTTCCCGAAGAACCTAGGAACACCCCAGTTGTGCCTCTCTCTCCACTCCCTACCGAACAAAACTAAGGTAGGACAAATTGTTAATTGTGTTGTGAAAACTTGCTTCGGGTTTAATTCTATTGGACTAAAGTGCTGAACCTTTTTTAATGCAACTTAAAGCGACCTTCAGTTTTCATTTTGTTTTTGTTAACTCTAAAGTTTCATTATAAATTGTAATTTTTTTATACTCGAACGTCACTGGTTGCGCAGATCTGTGGTTAGGAGAGTAAATACCGCAAGCCGGGGGCGGCGAACCATAATTATTACTATTTTGAATGTAATCTTTGTTTCTGTATTATGTGTCACCAATTTCAAAAAATAGAGCTTATTTGTCTTAAAATTCACCGTATCTTTTATTTCTTTGTATGTTTATTGTATTGCGCGTGAACTTTGTAAGCTGTATATACAGGAGGAGGCACAATACAGGCGAGTCAGATTCCCGTAAGCTGCTGGCTTCTCGGCCTTCCACGAGAACCTACAATCAGCTGTGCTTTGGAGGGTAGCACTCACTAATTTTGACCTACTTTGCGCACTATATTCGATTACCCCCCCCCTTAAGCGTTTCTCGTGCAACCCCCCCTACTCCTCTGAGTTAAGCCGAAGGCACTTCCATCTTTCCTGTTGCGGGTCGACGAAAAAAGCTTGTTTGGCCCTTAACATCTTTATTTCATTATTTTTTCTTATTGCTTCTCTTCGCATCTTTATTACATCTATGATCGTTACCTACTCTACCTATAGTTAACCCTAATCTATTTTTACTACTACAATGTCATTATTTGTAGCTTATAAGATTTTCTACCAGCATGGTTGGAAGTGTACGCGGGGAAACCCAAAGGCAGTTTCGAACCGTGTTCCCATTTTAACCATGCTTGGAGACCGACGGTTTTAAGTGCTCTCCGAGGCACCAGGGTAGCAGCGTATTAGGATAGGTCCCGGTCACCCATTCAACTAGTGACCGCGCGGATCGTTGCTTAACTTTGAATACTGTTTAACCAATGGTGGCAGTGTCCGCCACGCTGGCCCCTGCGCTGTACCTTATTCACCAGTTGAAAACATGAACTCTAATTGGCTATGTCTTTTTAAATGTAAGTGAATTTTGGTTAAATTTTGTACTCACCTCTCATGTAAATATAAGCGGTTCCTCTCATGTTTCTTCTGGTGAGCACAACAAGATTGAGGACGTTTCCGACGATTCCAAGGCTACAGATGGCCGGAAGGGTGATTCCATACGCGTACCTTCTTAGGAGCGCTGTTCGGGGTTCCTCGAACCACATGGTGCTGTTGATCCAGGGACAAAAAGCGCACCCCGCGCCGCTGGCGTTCGAGCACAAGAGATGTCCAGGCGATTCGCTCGAGTACAAAAGGGACATTGTCACATGTTTATTAGGACGCGACCACGAGTCGTTATGCTTTTACATTATATTCGGCATCCCTCTGTTCGGTTTCGAACACGCGGACGCGCCCCGCGGAGCACGAATTATGGTGAGCGCTTTTTATGTCGAAAACACTCAACTTTTTAGTGTCCTGCCTCTATAAAAACGTGCTTGTAATCGAGATGCGTTTAAATTGAGTTCGGGGTGTCATTATCAGGAAGTGGAGATTTTACAAAAATTCCACGCATCCGCTGCAGATTCCTGAAATCAAAGAAAAATTGTTAATTTATGGGAAAAATTAATTACGTATCAGATTGCCCCTTTTGAGCAATATTTTTTGGGCGCTCCGGGGGTATCTCTTTTGTCTTTCAGGAAACTGTCCTCGTGCTTCAATGGATCTAATGAGCAATTAAAAATACAAACTTCGCGCTTGTGTTTTATTAAAAAAATAAAGAAAAACTTTCGGCTGCTAATTAACGTCAGGGCCAAAATATGGGCGCACGTCCTCCTTTGAAATATCTCTCCCAGGGCGCTGGCCGAACTTCCTGCACTACACCAACACAATTTAAGTTGCTGGTACCGCCGTTCCTGAATAATAAGTCAATTTTTTCCGCACCTCCCGCACCAGGAATACTAAAGTAAACCTAATGCCACCCAGAATGTGCGAGATATATTATTTTGCCAAACTATTTCGTGTGGATGAATACAAATTAGTTGCGCTAGGCGCGATGTACAAGTTTTGCAGCCGAAATTTACTCGCGAGTTTAATTCGTTTGTGTTTCGCTGCACACGCCTTGCTTATACTCGACTTTCCCACACGTGGAATTATTTAGAACTACTTCCGAAATTGTTTTTGGCGCGTTTTGAAAGCCTCTAATATTCTTCATTCCGTTCGAATCCAAATATTAATTGCGTTCAGTTAGATCTAAATCGCATAAGTCTCAGTTTGGATCCAAATCTGAAAATCCTACTAATCCTTTAGAATTTTAATTGTAATTTATCCTTAAAATATAATTACCATACGGTCAGATTTACATATCAACTGTAATAATTCAGTTCTAGAGTAAATTTAAATCCTTAACTAAGACTGAATAGTTTTTATCTATTAAAATCGAAAATGTTTTAGTCAGATCGAATATTAACTGTCCCTGTTTCAGTAGAAAGTATTTCCTGGGGTAATATTAATTGGACAACAGCATATTCAAGAAAATCTAAATCGTATTGAGTTCAATTAACTGTAAACATTACTAGGATTGATTCCAATTATCAGGATCACTAAATCCACTCCAAACTAATACATACAAATTCAAATATAAATCCGGAGAAAATGTTTATGTAGTTGCTGGGTGCACCTCAGTCAGATCGAAATATTAATTCTGTTATATTCAAATATTAATTGCATCAATTCAATTCCAACTTTAATATGATTAAAATCCTAATTAGACCCACGGCTAAAGTTCAAGTCTTAACCGTTTCGATCTATTTAAAAGTTCTAAGATCAAATTTGGTTTAAACCCTAATTATGCGAATTCACACAGAAATCTTAATTTGATTAATCGCAGCTGAATCAAGTTCAGGTGAACCTAAACATTAATAGAATCCAGTTAAATCTAAATATTGTCCTCAATGAATATTTTAAATAATAGATATGGATTCAAATATTATCAGGACGATATTAAATAATTTCTGAGTATCTTATTCGTAGGTGGATTATGCATTCTAATCTTCTTCTTCTTTTTCTCCTTCTGATTGTAGGCCAATGGCCTGTTAACTACCTACAATGCAGTAGGTTCTTTGGTTCCATTTTAATCTAAATATCCAATAGGGATTTAAGTCGAATCAAATCTGAACCTCTCAGTTAATAATATTTTAATGCCGTTAAATGGATTAAATTTTGAATTTCCAAATCCAATATGAATTTGATTTAGATCCACATGCCAATTTGAGTTAAAGCACCGGAGGAACGAGATCCAAGTACGATCCGAATGAGACCAATATGTGTTTCAAATTAGATTTACGTGCAGCCAGAATTGCATTCAAACGCAATCTAAATCGAGTCCAAAGCCAGTTCAAATTGATTTCTGATAAAAATTGAATAGTTTGTTATGTTCGTTTGATTTTGCCGCTTCATCAATTAAAGTCATATTTTAATTGCCGCTCTGTAGCCGATTACTATATTGTTATTTCCCAAATACAGTTTTAGTGAACCTTTCGTTGTTACCATGCAAAATTGCCGATTAATGTTTTGTCCGCGCGCTTGGCCCTGAATGCTTTCTGCGAATTTACGTGTTAAATTGTTCCAGAATTATTGTGGCATATTTTGCGTCGCGTTTCCTCTGTAGTCAAATTTCCACCTCTGCTCGGCCTGGTCACCCGATACCATCTTCGGGGACCGTACATAAATTAAGAAAAAATAGAGTGGACGCTAGGCTTTGGGACTGAACTGACGTGTTTTCTTTTGGATAGTGGGTTGTGTCGCAGCTCTTCTGCTAAGTGAGTTATCGTTTCGTTTTTTGCGCAAGGCAAAAGAATCTTCGACTTGCGCCGGATTAAAAATATTAGCAGAGTGTAAGCTTTCTGCAAAAACAATTCAGCAAAATTGGAAGTCCTGTTCTTCGAGCTGTTTCTAGTGATCCTCCCGTCCAGCGGCGGAGATATTGGCATCTAAAAGTCCCACCTCTTCTCTCTCGACGTCGAAAAAGCCTTGTCAGACGCGATCCAATCTTCAGGGGCGTGCCAGAGAATTTTTCCCGCTTTCCGAAGATCTTAGGAACACCCCAGTTGTGCCTCTCTCTGCTCCCTTCCGGACAACATTAAGGTAAGACAAATTCTAATTGAGTGGTGAAAACGTTTTCCGAATTAAATTTTCAAGTTTTAAGTGCTGGATCTTTTTTTAAATGCGGCGTAGTGACCTTCAGTCGCCACTTGTCCTTTCATCTTTTGGTTAACTGTAAAGTGCGTTCATAAAATGTATCAAATTGTAAGCTCTGACGCCACTGGCTGTGTAGATCTATTCTAAGAAATTAAATATCGCAAGCGACTGACGGCGAGCGTCTTTCAGTTCGAACGTTTTAACAAAATCTTGCATTATTTAACCATAAATATTACCATTTTCCATGTAATCGTAATAATTTTTGTATCATGCCAGTAAACTAAAAGAAGTTGAATTATATTAGTCTTGAAATTTACCACATCTTTTATTCTTCTGTATTTTATCTTTGTGTGCATGGACTTTGCAAGCTTTACAATAGGAGGAGGCACAATAAAGGTGAGTCTGATTCCCGTAAGCTGCTGGATACTCGGCCTTCCACGAGAACTGGTAATCTGCTGTGATTTGGAAGGTGTAGCCCGTTAATTTTGACCTAGCCTGTACACAACTAGGAAGATTTCCCTCCCGTAAGCGGTTTCCGTGAACCACCCCTACTCTTCTGAGCTAAGCTGAAGGCCTTTCCCACGTATCCTGTTGCAGGTCGACGAAAAAATTAGTTTGACCCGTAACAAGTTTAGTATTTAATCCAAAATAAATCTGGATTGAAATTAAGATGGGCAATCGACGCAGAACGGTAAATCGTCGGTTAGCAAAATTTATGTATTTAATAACCGGAAGTTGCGTGCGATAATTTAGAGAACATATTTCCCTTTCCGCAGACATTTAGGATGTTGAAGGAGAAAAATGGGCCTAAGAACACGAGTGAATCGATTTGTTTCATCATCCGACGAAATAAGTTGCGTAATCCCCCGTATCTTTTATTCATCGAGTAATTTATACGCTTTAAAGCCTTAAAAGTAACTCTGCAGCCGTGTTACTTAATTACTTTCCAGCCTGCAACGAACCCGCTAAATCTCACTAAATCTCTCTGTTTCGCTTTTAAGTTCTAGAAGGTAGTACGAGTAGTGCGCTCGAATTTACAAACGCAATTATTGGGATTAAACCGAGCGGATGGGATTCGGCTCAGTTTTTGCGCTTCTTTCCAAAACAGACCCTTTAGACATACTAACCGCTTAATTGTCTCGATTAGCTTGTCCTGGACAGCCTCGCTAATTACTCTTTTCAGTTTTAGTTAAGTTCACTTCTGCGATGCGAACTCTCTCCGATATTTGAACGTTTTTCTTCTCCGGGGCGCTGAGAAATCTCTCGTCGATATTCAAACTGTTGTTGCAGAAAAGTTGGCCGGAAGTTTTGCTTACGAATGGGAAAAATTAACGTTTAGGGCTTAAACATCCCTTAATTGCTCGAACGCTTATTTTTAAACTTGCCGCATAAATTGCATTCGTCTCCGCAAGATTTCTGTCTCCAGAAAGCCATTCCGGCGCGGAAATGCATTTTCCGTTGCATTTGGATTTAATGAAAGTTCCGCTTTTCTCATCACGCCAGCAGGCGGAAGTTGAGTTTATATTTTTGCTTATAACCATCGTAAAAGTTCAGTTTTTCATTAAGGCTGAGTTATTTACACTCAGTACATCGCCGCTTCCAACCCGGTCTCGTTAGAATAAAATTCCCGTTGTTTTAGCGTTTTTCTTCCAGAAGAGAATCAGTTCGTTCTGTTGTTTATTCATTACCAAATTGATTACTAATAGAGCTTGTTGTGGGCGTTCAAATGTTTGTGGGAGATGTTATTCGTGAATGGAATAATATTTTTTGAGAATTGAACATTTTTATATTTGGTTGTTGGAGTATGAGATTGATTAGACATTTTTGTTGATCGGCCGTATTGTGTGGTCAGTGTAAACTTTTAAGTAATTAATTTTTTTAATACTTTTTTATAACGTCAGTGTGGTGCTTTCTCTACAGCTTTTTCCATTACCAATATCCATTTCATCCAAGGGCATAACCAGGGGGGCAAGGGGGGTAGCTGCCACCTCTTTCAAGGTGAAAAAAAATACAATAAAACAGAAAAAATATAAACAACAAATTTCTGAAAAATTGATTAATACGTTGCTTGTTAGTATGTCAACATTTTGAAAGAAACTAATTAGGAAATAGAGACCCTCGCACCATCTGTTAAAAGTCATACGGACTACAATCTGTACGTGTATTATACACGTACAGATTATAGTTCTTATGACTTCTCACATATGGATGTATAGTTAGCTCGTGGCAGCAAAGAGTATACGAGTATTCCAGAAGCTATTTACCTCGTACATATATAAGACCGCGCGCATTTCGATTAGAGTCTCGATAAAGTCTGGCATGACAGTCTCGTCAAAAATCTTTTCTCCTTAAATCTCAGCCCACACTTCATCAAACTCATAGACTCATTCCTCACCAACCGCTCTTGTAGAGTTAAAGTCTTAGACTCACACTCCCACCCCATCAACCTTCTCTCAGGCGTCCCCCAGGGTTCATTCTTTCCTCCCTATTATATTCCGTACTCGCCCACGACTTCCTAGTCACAAACCCCACCCGAGCCAAAACCCTTTTCTCGCGGATGACACCGCCATTTGGACTTCCCAAAAAACCTCCCTTTCCGCATCCCGCGAAATCCAAATTGCCCTCAACCACATCTCCAGATGGACCAGCAAGTGGAGGATTAAACTTAACGGCGATAAATCAACCGCCATCCTATTTCGACATCCGAACTCCTTCCGAACCCGCAGACTGGATCCAACCGACATAAATATTTTTGCCCACAATCAAGCAATCCCCCTTTCAAACCAAGCCCGATACCTGGGGATCACGTTCAAAAATACCTGCTCCCTAAACCTGGGCATCCGAGAAACCCTTAAACAAGTCCGAAACCGTTCCAATCTTCTTCGGCGCATCCAAGGCCGCTTCCACGGCTGCGACTCCCGAACCCTCCTGCGCCTATAACACCTTCATTCGCCCCGTCATTAAATATCGAGCCCCCCTATACGCTACTCTCAAACCCCATCTCCTCCATCAAATCGCAACATGCGAAAGGCAAATTCTTCGTCGCATATTCCGTCTTCACAGAGAACACCCCAGCCACCTAGTCCTAACCAACACCGAAACCACCCCGATATGCGACCGCCTCACCCACCTGCAGCAGAAATACATTTCTCGCATCCTTCATCAAGGCATTCCTATCGCTAACGAAAACCTGATGACCTCCCGCAAACACCTAAATCGTGATCTCGCCCCAATCAACCGTGTTCCCTAGAAACCCCGAGGGAAACTCCCTCAGCCCCTTCCGCTCTCCTATCTTCCCTGTACCCTGACCTCCCTGGAATCCTCATTGACATAGTGGAGGACACTCCCCTGTCAATGAGGTAAACAGACGACCTCCGTAATCGTGTGACCCCTCAAATGTGGTACACGTACAATTAGGTACGGCCATGCCACCCCCCCAAAATGTGGTACACGTACAATTAGGTACGGCCATGCCACTCCCCCTTTTTTTCAGGAATTTCTCTTTCTGTTTTTTCAGGATACCACAACATTTACCCCTCACCTCCAGCATTATAGCACTCCAACTAACAGCAATACTACACTTTTACTTAACATTAACATTTATTTATTTACAATTAACATTAAAGGTTATATTTTATTTGTTGCAGTGAATTTAAAACGAAAACAAAGCACCAGCAGCAGCAGTAGCGGTGAGGGCAAGGAAGTACAACTACCCTCTGCTTCAGACACTGCGACTGCGAGGTCTTCTTTTATGGTTCAGACCACGGTGCCAGACAGTGAAAGTAAAACTGAAGACGATTGTTGTCATGAAGATGATATTGGAAATATCGTCGGCCTGGCGACCACTATGCCGGTTGATAAGAAAAAACATCTTCTGGAAAATGGCTGGGTACCTTCGAAGAACTACGATTTTGCGACATCTCAAAAGGAAATTCAATCACCAGTGGTTGGACACATATTCACTATGGTCAGCTTACTTAACGCGACTCAAAGGTGCTTTCTGTAAATATTGTGTGTTGTTTCCGCCGTCAATCAGCATGATGAGAGGTGATTGAGGTTCTTTCATCATCAGACCTTTCACTTCATCTTTAGAGGTCAGATTTTCTGCAGACAAATCACCTGCATTTTCATTAACACATTTCCATCCGAGTAACATGAGAAATGCTTCATTGGAGAAAGCGAATTCTTCTTCTTTTTCTTCTTCTAGATTCCTTATACCCTTAGGATGTCGAATTATTGTCTTGCTATTTCTTGACCCAATTTCTCAGTGGTTTCATCTCTTCTGTCGTCTTTCCCCTTTGTCTGCCTAACTCCTCTATTCTTTGTAGCCAGTTTTTTTCTGGGTCTTCCTGTTCTTCTTTTCCCCATTCTGCCTGTCTCCATTATCTTTTCAACTAGTCTGTTTTGGTCCATTCTTAGTATATGACCGTACCAGTTTAGTTGTTTCCTTTAAATCTTCCTTGTAATTGCTTCTTGCTGGACTATTTGTCCTATATGTTCATTCCGTTCTCTTAGTTTTCCCTGTAATAGAGAAAGGGAATTGTGGTTCAAAATGTGTAATGAGGTAAAAACAAAGCAGATATTATCAAGGTTTTAAAAAAGAGCGAATTGTTTTTTACAACCATTAGAAAGGCGCTACTGATTTTGTTTTCACGGCCCTACGCAACAAGCACTATAGAGCGTTCACTCAGCTCTCTTCGTCCAATTAAAACATGGATTAGAAGCACTTTTGGTGAAAACAGGTTAAATGGGTTAGCTATGCTAAGCATTCATCGTCAATGGGCTTTCGCAAACAAGGAATAGATAGTAATCCTCGCAAACTACTATTCCATAATTAATTTTAATAATAAATAGTGTTTCTCTTTTGTAATTTTGTATTATTGCATGCTCCTCCATGAAATAAGTTCAATTCTGACAGCTGCCCCCCTTCCGTTTTGAGCTGCATACGCCCTTGATTGCACCTCTCTTATTATTTTCCTACCGCTTACTTTCTTAACTATTCTCTTTTTCTTTATTTCATGTCCCGTACTTCCATTATGACTTTAATCGCGCCATGGCATTCCCTGTACAATGGTAGACTTTTCTGTACCTTCTTTTTATTGTCAATAACTTTCCTACTGCTATTTTTCCTAATAATACATATTTCTTGTTTCATTATGACTTTTAACTCCACCAATGAAAGCTTTTTCTATTTCACGTCTTCTTACCCGTTTTATTCCTACTGCACTTTACATACCCTTTGCAAATACTAGCTTTATCCACGACGCCTACTGTATTCCTTGTCTTTGCTTCCGTTATCACTTTTAACTTTATCAGCTCGATCAAACGAGGCACATAAGCATCGAATGGTATAGAGAGCCATGGAACGACGAATCTTTAACACAACATTCAAGAAAAAAAATCCAAATGAAAGGATCAAACGACGTACAAAAGTGGAATATGTCATTGAAACAGCAATGAAGCTTGTATGGAATTGGAGTGATCACATCGTGGTATCGTTTCCGTTTCCTCTTTTTCATTGTCAATGCCCTATTCATGGCTATTTTTCGTACTCTTCTATATTTTTCCTTCTGATATGACGTTTTTTTCTAGCTGTTCATCACTTATACCTTCAGGAATGTCTATTTTTCTACACAAATCCTGGTATGACGGTTCGGTTCTTCACAAGATCCCCAACTACTTTTCTAGCAGTACCGGATCCCCATCTACTTTTCTGTGCGATCCTTTACCACGTTTACTACCAGTACTGTTTCTTTCGTTGCCTAGTTCCACTACTAACTCTTCTAGGCACTGGTTTTTGTAACACCTTCGCTTTCTCTCTCTACCGATTTCATTACCAGTTGTGCTTCCGCTTGGCATTTTCCTTTAAAATTTAACACTTTTATTTCAAGTACTCAATGGTTTACATCTCTTTGCCACTTGTGCTGTTTTTATAAATCTACATTTTCCCTTTTGTGTCATGGCTACGTTTATATCAGTTCTACCAATTTGACTTTTGTAACTGCTTGTTTTAAAATCCATTTTTGGCCAATTCCCGCTTATAAATTGTTTGTTTCTCAACATCTATCTTCTGCTTGATTCACCGATCGATCCTACTTCCATTTCTTTTTTTTATTACTACTCTTCTTCCTCCTTCTATATTTTCCCTCGTGTTACTCCTTTCAAGAACGTTGTATCTCCGGCTTAAAAATCTGTTGATTATTCATGGTACGATTGCCTTTTGACGGCTTTAAATCTCTCTTCTCCAGTTTTTACAGTCGCAAAATTAACTTAAACCTATTGGGCGAGAAGAAATCCAATTACTTGTCTTTGATTTTGTCTTAACGAGCTGACACTTTTCCAGCATTTTATTATCAAGTTTCTCTAATCGCGGCGCTTACGAACGCAAATCTTCGATAAAACCTTTAAAGCGTGCTCTTAAAAACGTTTCCTTGCTCTTTTACACCCTCGTAACTCGTACCATCGCCGATTTAAAACTGCGGCATGTAATAAAGCATTAAAGTTCGCGATAAAACTGACAGGAATTTTTATTAGCCGCCCTGATTAACGCTTAGACTGAGAAAATGGACTCGAGATAACCGAAATATAATCGAGATACAAATTAAACACGAACGGGGTGCATCAATCACGAGCCCGTCAATTTTTTCGTCTCCGGTGGATGCGATGATACGCCCCTTTCGGGCGCCGGCACAATAAATTAATAAAGACGCCCGGAATGAATGGATGTTTTTGCAAGTCTCCATTAACAATAACTCCGGGGGATTTTGATGACTTGTGACGCTTCCTGGTTCGGGCTCTGGGTTGTGCTCAGCACCCCCTGCAAAATCGAGTTATTAGCGTTCGCAGTATTTCCTTCCAGGCTCCGATGTTGGTCCCAACTCGTTCGCTGGGATACGCGAAAAGGTACCACGCGGTAATGTATACAATAATTAATATTCACAGTCACTTCCGGTCAATGTTTGCAGAGATCGTGTTTTCGTCGCAGTGTGTGCTTAGTTGACCGACAGATTAGTTTGTTTGATCAGCTATAAAATTGTTTTATTAGGATCTAAAGGACGAAATCGTTAGAGTGGACAGGATACGGTTAACCTCGGATGACTATTAACTGTTGCTATCTTGAGGAGTCGTTTTGTAGTGTAAGGCTTGTATGAGACGACACCGAATTTTGCACAAAATTCCGTCTGTGAGCATGCGCAAATAGGTGCAAATTATGTTGACATCTGTGAGAAAACTGTTGAAATAATCGTGTGACTATCGATAATGTAGAATTCTATCTAAATTTCATAACGCAACGTTTATGCATAAGTTCGTAGCGCTTCTATTTATTTTTACATCACAAAGCAAACAAGCTGTAGCAATAAAGAACGCGAGGGAGATACGAGAAAGTGCTGGGAGTGTCAGCGCGGCGGGATGATCACGTGGTAAACATTTACTTCTCTGTCCTCTATGATCGTTGATAAACACTAAAAATTGTTTGTTTGCGCATCGATGCGGCGCCGACTTTGTACAACATTCTGTAGGCTATAGCACATGAATCTACAGAATATTGTAAAAATATTGTACAAAATTCTGTCTGTAAGCTTGCGCAAATAAGTGCAAATTATGTTGACATCTGTGAGAAAACTGTTAAATTAATCATGTGACTGTCGATAATGTAGAATTCTATCAAGATTTCATAGTATTGGGTTGATGCATAAGTTTGTAACCCTTTTTTACATGAACTCACGACAAAACAAACAAGCTGCAGCATTAAAGAACGCGAGCGAGATAAGAGAAAGTACGTACAATATCAGGGTGGAGGAGTAAACGCCTGGTAAACATATTGTTCTCTGCCCTCTGTGATAGTTAATGAACACTAAAAATTGTTTGTTTGCGCATCGATGCGGCGCCGACTTTGTACAACATTCTGTAGGCTATAGCACATGAATCTACAGAATATTGTAAAAATATTGTACAAAATTCTGTCTGTAAGCTTGCGCAAATAAGTGCAAATTGCGTTGAGATCTGTGAGAAAACTGTCAAAATAATCATGTGACTGTCGATAATGTAGAATTCTATCCAGATTTCATAATATTGGGTTGATGCATAAGTTTGTAACCCTTTTTTACGTGAACGCACGACAAAACAAACAAGCTGTAGCAATAAAGAGTACGAGCGAGATAAGAGAAAGTACGCGGAATGTCAGCGTGAAGGAGTAAACATGTGGTAACAAATTCTTCTCTGCCCTCTGTGATAGTTGATGAACACTAATAATTTTTGGTTTGCGCATCGGTGCGACGCCGATTTTTAACAAAGTTCTGTAGGTTATAACACATGAATCTACAGAATTTTGTAAAAATTTTGTACAAAATTCTGTCTGTAAGCTTGTACAAATAAGTGCAAATTGCGTTGACATCTGTGAGAAAACTGTCAGACTAATCATGTAACTGTCGATCATGTAGAATTCTATCAGGATTTCATAATATTAGGTTAATGCGTACGTTTGTAGCTCTTTTGTTACATGAACACACGACAAAGCAAACAAGCTGCGGCAATAAAGAGCACGAGCGAGATAAGAGAAAGTTTGGGGAATGTCAGTGTGGCGGGGTAAATACATGGTAAAAAAATTCTTGTCTTGTCTGTAATTGTTGATAAACACTAAAAATTGTTCGTTTGCGCATCGATGCGACGCCGACTTTGTAGGTTTACAAAGAATTTTGTACAAAATTTTGAACAAAATTTTGCCGTGCGACACGACACAAAATTTTGTAAAAACACTTTGCAGAAAATTTTACAAAATTCTTTGCCTTGTCATACAGGCCTAAAAAGCATATTTTTTCATTCTCGGAAATAATGTTGTTCCTTGCTTTATAAACATTCATTGACCTATTAATATTTACAGATGGCTTAAGCTTCAGTGTTATGTTATAACATAAAACATGTTAGGAGTATTGTTAATTTATTGGCATTTAACGTTTTCTAAAGTAAAACATCTAAACAGTTTCGCATGTATGTATGTCGGTCCCCAAAGAGTTTACTTCCACATCTAAATATAGAATTAGAAAAGGCGTGTAGTACGACATGTAATTTAATTGCAGATGGGTTAGCAAGCTTGTAATTACCGAAGTTGCAGAGTTGATAGTTGCAATTAATGGGGAAAACCGGTGGGAAATCAAAATTAAAATTTTCCTTAAAGATGCATCGCATTTGTCCGTAACGGGACACCGTTGTGGGTCATAATTTATCGTTTGTAAATTTCTGGGGCGATACGTAATTTACCGGAAATGTTAAAATCTCGAAAATTTCCAAGTTGCGAACTTGTAATCCGCACAACTGTTAATCTGCGCAAATTCGGTTAGAAGTTCTCCTCGATGAGGATAATTTCGGGGATAATACTCTGTTCCTAATTTTCTAATAAATCTCATACGAAAGTGATTAAACTAGCACGCAGAAAGCTTCTGACCAGATGCCATATTGGGGGCCTTCTCTAATAAACTAACTCGAAATTCCGATAAATCAAGTATAATCTCCTTACAGCCTACTGCTGAACAATTGGATTTCAGCCCACGTGTTACTTAGAAAGATAAATATAAAGCGTGGGATGCTACATGTAAATTATTTCGACGCCCAAATTTCGTTGAAATTCAGATCATTTCGGTTGAAAAAGCTCCGTTTTGTTGATGTTATGTTTTGCGTAGGTTTCAGATACGGTTAATGTAATTTAATTACGACTGAACACACTTTGTTACTAAATTTAGTGGTAAGCAGCAGAATACGTTTCCAGCTACTGCTCCGATTCTACTAACTGTCTAGCCACCAATCTATTAGCCTATCCATCTCTTCTTTTTCGTGTTGTACCTTCTTATTTTCTTATTGCTTCATCTTTACTGCAAATTCGTTGTGTCCTAGCTGCTGTTCTTGTCTTATGCGCGGCATTTATTATTCCTTCCATTATACATGCCTTCTTAAGTATTTCCTATAATTAAGTTTTACAACTCTGTTTTCTATCATTTGGTCTTTCGTCATCTCCAGATTATTGCCTTGTGTGCCCTTTGAATTATCTTCTTCGCTGTTTAATTCAATCATTGTCTTTTTATCTCATATTTCTAATTACCTTCTCTCCTATATGTATTTCCCTGTTATCTAATTATGTATAGCATTTACTTCTGCGTCATTCTGCCTTCATATTGCGTACTTTCTGTTGGTTTAGTTTCGACTATATCTTAGGGTGACCATATCGGTTCAACTAAAAATCGGGACATGACGACTAAAAATTAAATTATTTCGGTTACATTTATTATTCAACGTTTGTGCAATACATCACAATCTTATCAGAAATGTATCTTATTAATAGTTTAATACTTATTGTTTGATTATTTTATGGTTACCATCGCCTCATCTACTTGTTACTTGGACTTGCGTTGGCGACGCGCTCGGGAACGGACGTATTTTGGGCGCTCTCGAGCAAAATTGCTTAGCGAGACTTTTAAAAAATATTTTCGGTGCAAACTATCAAGGTCCAGTGTGTGCAATTCCAGTGCGTGAGTGTACGAACCTAGAAAGGCAGGAAGGAGGAACTCTACCGGTTCTACCTGACGATCGATCAAAGGCGAAAGATACGTGACCGACAAAGAAAACAACAGGACGGAAGGAAAAGCAGGAAACGCAGTAAAAGCTAAGTGATTGAAGGTTTAAATAGTCTTTTGTAGTCTTTGGTAGTACTTGTAGTCAATAAAATAAAATAAAATTTTAATAGAAATTAAAACTGTACAAGCGGTTAGGCATCTAGGGGCGTATTTTGGGTAGAAACGACAAGGGCAGGAAGCAGGTAGAGGCCTTTTCAAGCCGTCGCAACCAAAAACTGAAACTTTTGTTATACGGCCATAAAAATTCAAATGGAGGATGATACTCCGGGCCAACTTCCAAGAAACTATTTCTCGGCTGCTACAGGCAGTCAAGCATAGCTTCAATCAAGGACTCACTCCTGATTGGAATAAAATAGTCGCGTTTAGTATTTTGCTGACTGTCTGGAAAGCTGATAGGGGGTCAACTTAGGACAATCTAACAAAGGAGGCTAAAGCCTAAAATTAAAAATATCTCACATTCAATTGCAAAGTAGAGTATATTAGGGATAATATAGGTCCAGGAAGTAGCAACTTCTAAAAGTTATAAATGAATGGTCAAATTTACTCTTAATTATTTTAATGTAGCTAATTTAAGTTACTGCAATTTAGTTCAGTGCGTAGATTCGGGTAGGCCAATTAGGGCAAATCTAGGTCTCGGTATCTGTAACTTCTACAAGTAAAGGAAAAACGATCTGAAACTATAATCTCCTTAAATCTCTTTTAATTTAATTTAAATTAATCTTCCTTAATTTAATTTAAAGCGTAGATCCGGGTAAGCCAAATTAGAGACCGCAAAAGTCGTGTTTAGTATTATTTTGAGTAGTTAAAACTGGAAAAGGAGCCAACAAAAGATAAGTTAACAATCGAGGTTAAAGCAAAAACTCAGAATATTTCACATTTAACAGTAAAGCAGAAAATATTAGGGACAATTAAGGTCTAGGCATTTGTAACATCTAAAGGCAACAAACGATTTGTACTTTAATATCATTTAACTTTAATTAACTTAATCTCCTTTAATTTAATTTAATTTAGTACGCAGATCCGGGAAGACAAATCAGAGACCGCAAATAGCCGCGTTTAGCATTATTGTGATTAGAAAAATTTGTTTTTCACAGTTACCGATAAGTAGGGAATTTTAGGGGTATTTTGATTTGCCCACAAACAAAATCTTGATTCGTCACTGAAGACAATGTCATTCCATTGCTGATTCCAATGCTGCCGCTCTTGACACCAAGCAAGCCAACAGCTTTCTGATGCGCAGTTTAAGGGAGCCTTTGGAATGGACGGCGGTGGAGAGCTCGCATCCAGTCTACAGCAACAGACCTTGTTGTTTGAAAGCGGTCTCGTGCAGCCATTCTTCGAAGAAGTCGATTTTCACGAACATTGCTGCTACGGGGAGGTCTACCAGCTGGACGATGTCGCTGAATGCCTTCTTCTGACCAAGCAGACCATATTCGTGCAACTGTAGTGTGGTCCCGGTTTACCCTTTTACCAATTTCACGAAAAGAAAGTCCAGCTTCCTTCATGCCGATAATTCGACATCTATCAAAATCGTAAATGTGGTTAACATTTCTACGTTGTCTTACTGGGGGCATTTTAAAACATTAATACTATCACAAAATGTAACAAAATCTCGAATCAGTTAATTACTGTTTACTAGATATTGTTTTGTTTATAAGCAGCAAGTTGATGAGAGATAGTAAACGAACACCGCAACCACTTGATTTGTAATGGAAATAGTGATCATTTCATACACAATAATAAAGCATTATTTTAGGGAATTTTCAAACACGTAGCTTTATTTTTAATGGGTGGTATATTTCATATGAATCTGAGCATATAATAACATTCCAAACCATGATATCAAGGTGGTACTACGTGATTTCAACGTTAAAATCGGAAAACAAATTGAGTACAAGCCAGTAATAGGAGATCACAGCAAACACGAAGAGAGTAACGAGAACAGGCAGAGGGCAATCGACTTCGCAACAGGAAGAAACCTAGTAATAAGCAGCAACTATGTCATGCAGAAACAAATGGACAAAGAAACTTGGGTGGCACCTAACGGACAAACCAGAAACCAAATAGACCACGTCATGGTAAACAAAAGACACGCCACAAGCATATTAGCTGTCAAAAATTGCCGAGGAGCGGATTGCGATTCGGACCACATATTAGTCAAGCCCAAACTAAGACAAAGGCTATCGAACCTACGAAAAGAAAAAGGAGAAATAAAGAGACGATATAACTGCGAAGCTCTTAAAGAAGAAGAAACACGAAAAAGGTACAACAAACAGCTTGAATCGCACCTAATTAATATACAAATGGAAGACCCAACGGAAATAGAGGAAAAGTGGAACAATATAAAGGAAGCCGTAAATAAGTCGGCAGAAAGTATCATAGCCATAAATCAGGAACAGCAAAGAAACACCTGGTACTATGAAGAATGCACCAAAGCCGTGAAAAGGAGAAATGAAGCACGACTCAAAATGATACGAAGAAAAACAAGAGCAAACCTTGAAGAGTTTAGTAACCAGAGAAGAACAGCAAGGAGCATATGTAGAATGTAAAAAAGAAAACATGAAATAGAAAAGTTGATGAAATTAGAAGAACAACACAACAAGAAAGAGATCAGAAACGTTTGCAAAAGCGTAAAAGAAGCAAGAATGGATTACCAACATAAAACAATCTTCTGCAAAAATAAAAAAGGAGACCTAGTAGTATGGGCGGAATATTTCGTAGAACTATTAAATACGCAGGAAAAAGAAGAAGAAAGAGAAGAACAAGCAGAAGGTGAAATGTACGAAACACCAGAATCAGAGATAAAACTGCCAACCCAAGAAGAAGCCCAGAACGTAATCCGCAACCATAAATCACATGAAGCACCCGGGGAAGACAATATTAGCGCAAAACTGCTGATATACGGAGGAGAACAACTCATGAAACATCTATACAACTTAATAAGAGAAGCATGGAATAGAGAAGGGATGCCCAACGACTGGAACATGGCAATAATATGCCCCATATTTAAAAAAGGGGATAAATAACAGTTCCAGAATTATAGATCATATTTCTTTTGAAGGTAATCTACAAAATACTAGCCATATTACTAATGAAAAAAATTACAACTTATATCGAAGAGACAACCGCGGAATATCAGTGCGGGTTTAGAACAAACAGATCAACAATAGACCAGATATTTACAACAAAGCAAATTCTTTCAAAACTGTTTAATATAATGAATGAATTCGAAATTCTCAAAAAGCTCACAAGACTAACAAAGATGGCCCTATGCAATACGCAGAACAAAGTAAGGATACAGAACGACCTATCTAGAGCCTTTATAGTAAATAATGGGTTAAGTCAGGGAAACCCCCTATCAGCAGTCCTTTTTAACCTAGTGCTCGAGAAGACGATGAGAAACCTAGTCTTAAACCCAAAGGGAACGATTTTTAACAGATCAACGCAACTCTTAGCATATGGCGACGACGTCGCCCTATTTAGCAGGACAAAGGAACGCCCAAAAGATGTTTACAGACAAATGGAAGGAACGGCTAAGACAAACGATAAAAAAACGAAATATAACACGGGGGCAAGGCTACCACCAAGAGAAGAAGACCTACAGATTGACCTACACCGGTTCCAACAAGTAGACACTTTTAACTATTGTAGGTACCACAATAACGAACAAAAACTACACGTACAGAGAAATAACAGCGGGACTAATGCCAGGAAACCGAGCCTATTTCGCACTTCAAAAAGTGCTAAAATCAAGGAACATCTCAAGAAACACAAAAATGCTAGTATAAAAAACAATTTTAAGACCCTTAGTAATATACGTCTGTGAAATATAGATCCTAACAATAAATGAACAAAAGAAACTAAACACGTGGGAAGCAAAAGTGCTGAGAAAAATTTTCGGACCCACCAATGATGGAGGAGTATGGAGAATTCGAACCAACCAAGAGATAAAGGACCCGATATAGTACCAACCATCAAGATTCACAGGTTGAGATGGCTAGGGCATGTACCGCAAATGGAACCAGCTAGAATGCCGAAGAAAATCTTAGAATCCAAACCGGAAGGCAGAAGACAAAGAGGAAGGCCACGGAAAAGATGGCTGGATAGTGTGGAAGAAGACCTCGCAGCACTAAGAATACGCAGGTGGAGGCGGAAAGCCTCAGATAGAGAAGAATGGAAATCTGAACCTACATGGGTGGTAGTGTTAAGGAAGAAGAAGAAGAAGAAGAAGAAGAATCTACTTGTTATCCAGGGTGAAATGTCTTGCCGGTATGCAACTCCTTGAGCTCTTAAAAAATCGAAACACAATAAGTTTGTGACATACACGTTGGTGTCGTGTGGAACGAACGATTGTTGACCGTGCTTCTATCTCCCGCCGCCTGCGATCCCTCATCGCACGGATATATAAGAAGCACAAATTTCTATGGGAAATCATTTTGTGTTCATATTGGTTTTATATATATTGTTTACGAAAAATAAACTATTATTTTACTCTGCTGCCTGGTGATTTTAATTCGAAACTAAGTTTTGCTTCCAAATCTGATTTTATCCGATAATGTGAAAAGTGGAACGATGGTCGTTAACTTACAGTACATACTGCAGTCTACACAGTGGTGCACAACCGTGCGATCGAACATAATCGGATCTAATTTCTGATTGTTGTGTCCCGATTCGCCACAAATTTTTGACGAATTACGCGGAGACAGAAACAGCCAGAAAAGTTTCTAAGCGCCTTTGAGAAAATATCAATATTGTGTTGTAAATTACCTACACGTATACGATAGCTAAAAATTTTGTATGCGGGTATGCGAAAATCGGGACACACAATACTCCCGAAAGTACATCTTGGGGACATCGGAACATCTAACCAAAAACAGGGACAAATGGTGAAAAATCGGGACGTCTGGTCACCCTACTATATTTCCCCCCACCTTGATAAACTCTGACAGCTTTCTTCTTTGCTATTTAACTCAGCGACTTGTTTTCTTACTATGGTTTTGCTATCTCCGTTCTTCCCAGCGTTTACTCCTCTGTTGTGTTTTTCTACCAATCTCATATTTCTTAGTTTACTGTTCTATCTTATTTATTTGTTTACTGTTCTACCTTACTATACCCCCATTCTGGTAGTTTGCTGCTCACCATGTTTCCATGTAACTCAGTTTTTCACTACCTCTACATCTTAAATGCTTTAGCTTTCCGTACTCCGTATAATACTCTCCAACTATTTTATTTCAGATACCGCAAAGCCTACTTTACGGTACTAATTTGAGTCCGGAAAATGACACATTACGGTACCAAATACTGTAATGTTACTTTACCGGACTGTTACCTTAGTAACTTTTGTTTCTGTTAAATAATCAAAGTCATATAGGAACGTATCCGTTAAAATAACAATTTATTTTTTAATAAAATGATTACGTTGCCTATTGTCAAATATGACATTTAAAATTTTAATTTTGCTCTTTATTTAAAATCGTTAACAGCATGAATTAAAACGTAGTACGATACACGTCCATGAAGTTATTATTAGGGTACTCGCTTAGATATTCTTGATTCAGTTCCTTCGTCGCCTCGTCCATAAACATCTAACTCGCACCGTAATAAATCACTTCCCGGACTTGTAACGTAAATTAATATTACTTTGTTGTATAACTCTTTCACCCCTTCTTCCCTTATTGCGGGTTCTAATACATTTGTTGAGTGTTCTATAATAAATACATCTTACGATTGTTTTTCTACTGTTGGGTCTTTCTATCCTACCACTCTGTTGGTTAACTTTTGCTCTTATTTTCCCATCCACGTCTCTTTTTTAATATCGTGTCTACTACTTTTATTTTTACTAGTTCGCTTTCCCATCATTACTTGCGTTACAACAATTGTAATACTTTTCCTCCCACCATTTACTGCACTGTCGTCTTTTTAGCAACCACATCTTACAATTCTTTCTCTGTTGGGCAAGTTCCCTCTGCTACCTTGTATTATCTTGAATTTTGACTATTATTTCAGCGACGATTGCAGTGTTTTTCTCATCTTTCACTTTTACAACTCCCTGCTTGTCTTTCACTATCGCCATTTGTTTGTGTTTTTACTCTATTTCCTCAATACACTGTCCTCAATCTCCTATATCCTTCTTTTTTAAATTTGACTTGCCCGCCGATGCTATTTTCACCATGGCCTTTGTGACACCCTTCCACAATCATTTGTTCTACTACTGTGAGCAGTCGCCTGTCCTATGCTATCATTCTTTCGTTCGCATATTATCATACATTTAGACTAACCACTCTTCGCTTACATCTTTCTTATTATTATTTCTTACAACTGCATTTTTGCCACCATATTAGCTGTATATGGTTTTAACTTACTCCTCTACAACACCCTTCAACCACGATTTGTATTGGTGCTTAATTTTTTTTTTTTTTTAACAATTATGTCTTGAAATTCACGGTCTTCTACCTTCGTAATGGTTTGCTTCTAACTAGATTCTATTCTAGTAGTGTTTCGCTACATTCTGCTGCATTTTTAGTCTTTTAACCATGTAGTTTTTTACCACAGTTTATTTTCTATTAACATCTCAGGGTGTCTTCCTACTACTCTAATCTATCTTCCTTACCATTTCATTACCAACCTCTTCGTCCCACTGCTGGGCACTGGATTCTTCTCTGCCACGTGTTTCTCGTCAGCGCTACAGTAGAAACATGGAGGACCTACAGTTTAACGTCGAAAGAAATTCCAAAGAAGGTTTTTAGCATTAAAATCCCACGGTTGCAAGCCGGAATAGGAAATTGTGTGTGGGGGGTTGCAGACAAGGTTTTTATAAATCTGCATAGTATTGCTTAGGTTTCGAACCCAAGCCAAAATCAGCGGTTTGCTACGAAAGCGAGCACTCTACCACCTTCTACGCTCTTTGCAGTTTAACCCTTCCACCAAGTCTTCTACGCACTCATTCGTTTTTTATCGTTTCTTCTCTATCCCCATTCCACCGCCTCTTCTAATATTTTCTCTTCGTTGTCAGGGTTGATTCTATAAATTCATGAAAACTATCTTTGCTTCCTCAATTGAATACGTATTATTGCAAAACCGTAATTTTTGTTTACAAATTAAAAAGCCGGTTCCTAAGGTTGCTGTACACGTAAAAATTAATATCTTTAAGTTTGCTTTTAATTGGAAACTTTTTAATACGAAGGAAGTTTCTTACGGGGAAGATAATTAAGCTGGTGCTTCCTACGCTTTCATCAGGACAAATCCTATAAACAATTAATACTTAACCCCTGGGAAAAAGTGTAAGCAACCCTTATAACCCAACTAAGAACAGCTTCATTAAAGATTAAAAATTTCCTTGGCCGCCCACACGTGCTAAAAATATCAGCGATCGTAATTAAAATCGCTATTTCCGCTCCTAAACTGTTTAAATTATTTTTTACTTTCAAGGTGTTGCCTGTAAGTACGGTTCCCACCATCTCACTTTTTCAGCGGATTTTTAAGACGAAGATTACCGCGAGAGAAAATTGCGTTAGGTGCTAATAATTAATATTTAAGGGAGACTTAATTTTCTTTAATAATCGCTTAGTAGCGGTTTTATTTTCTTTCAATTCGGGTAATGTAAATAACACGAAAATTTTAATGAAACCATCCTAACTACGGTTTAATACGAAACAAATTAATTTATAAACGTTGGGAGATACGACAACTTCTTTGAATTCATATTTACGCTTGGATTTGGATTAGGATAATTCAAATAGGTCGCTACGGCTATGTTCAACAATTATGGACGGTCCTGTCATATTGATAAATGTTATAGTTTTCATTTCCTTCTTCTTCTTGTGTTGAAAATGGAACGATACTATTGTGATTCAGATTACGTCGATATGTCGACAGTATTATGCGTATGTAATTACAGTGCCACCACGGTTAGGGAATATGCGGAAAGGTTTCCAAATCGTCGGCAGCCCGTTGCAAAAACTATAAGATGTGTAGAACAAATATTACTGGAAAGAAATGAGGTAGGACGTCAACCAACACTAAGCATTGGCCAAGAAGAGCAAGTTCTTGAATTTATTGATGCGGAACCAAGTAGAAGCCTTCGAATTATATCGCTTTAAACGAATTTATAGATAGACACAACTCACAGAATTGGTCTAATCTAATTAGCCCTCTAAAAGTTTAAAATTTGCAATATGGGGATAGCGACCTTCGAGTAAATTTTTGTAGATAGTTGTTGCATATCGTAAACAGCTGGTTCCCATTATTGTTATAATACATAGGCCTATGTAAGTAATTGTTGGAAATCGTAACGTAGTCAATATAAGTAGATAATGTGTGTAGCATGTTTAATCATGATTCGCCTAGCAATTATTGGGGAGGTAGTCAGTTGGCAGAGGTGGCCTCGTGAAGGAGTCTAGTTTGAACTATTATTATTATTATCGGCTACTTTTACGTGGGAGAAAGGTCTCTATTTATATTGTACGCTTCGCATCCCCCGCGACTCCCTGTGAATAACAGAGTGACTGGCTGAACATAGTCCGATTGCAGAATTCTCTATGGAGGTATATTAAAAGATATTCACAATTGTAGTAATACATCTATGATTACGAGAGGCTGCGGCCATAGCAGCTAGTCGACAGGAGAGCTTTCGTATCCTCTTCGAATCCCAATCCAAGGGTAGGGAGCTGAAGGACCAAGGTCTAACAGTTATTGAAAGGTCACTAAGTCTGTGTTTTATTGTCTGTTGCATGTCACCTGCCTGTCGCCGCTAGTGAGTTCTGATCGCATCCGCTGTTTCTTTACCCAGGACCTGCATAAAGGAAATGCAAAAGCTCTGCAATTGTACTTAAATTTAAAATCCGATAGTGTTTATATGCCCCTCGTAAAGTCGACGCCAACAATTAATGTTACAGCATAAAGTCCAACAGGGTTATGACTTTTAATGAGAGAATATACAGTGAATCTATTTTAATATACCTATAAAAGGTGTTTTAAAATTGACGCCCGTGCTTTTGGGATTTGATTAGGGGGCTAAACCAATCCATAATTAAGAATGTAAATTTTGACAATTGTCCTTTGTATTCGAGTTACTGATAAAAAAGTAAATAATAAGTTTTATCTCACGGTCGCTCCAATTTCGGTATAACATAATTCAATTGAATGGGGATGTTACAAATGTATGAATAGTTCTGTTACATTGATCAGTTTCATTATGTTCATTTCATTCTGGTTTTTGTGTTTAAACTAAGCCGATACTATAGCACTCTAGATTACGGCGATACGTTGAAAATATTAGGTGCATGTGATGACAACAATGCCATACGTGCGGCTAGGGCATATGCAGAAATGTTTCTAAACTGTCAGCACTTCATGGAGAAGTGAGACGACGTGTAGAACAAATATGACTAGACACAGGTAATTTATATCCTTAAAAAAATCAGGTGGGACGTCAACCTACACTCAGCGTCAATCAAGAAGAGCAAATTCTTGAATTTGTTGAGGCGGAACCAAGTACAAGCCTTCGAATTACATCGTCCCAAACCGATTTCCAAATAGATATTGGTTTGATCCATTAAGCCCTCGCAAAGTTCAAGATTTGCATGACGGGGGTAGGGAGCTTCTAGTCAATTTTTGTAGATGGTCGTTGCATAGCATTAATAATGATCCACATTTCATTAAATAGATTCTATGGATTGATGAATCCATATTTACTGAGACGGATATCATAAATACTCATACGCAAAAGATTTTATCAAAGACGATGGTCAATAAACATTTGGTCTGGGATATTAATTAATAATGTAATTGTATCACCACAATCTAACTAACCGAGTTAATTGGGGCTTATATAGTCAGTTTTTAAATGAAATATTACCACTGCCATTGTTCGATGGAGTTCTATTAGCAGGTAGATTAAATTGTTAGTTCTAACATGATGGTGCTCCATCACAATATGGAATTCAAGTGCGAAATTTCTTGAATGAAAACTTCCCAGACAAATGGATTGGAGGAGGTGGACCCAATACCATGACCTCCTAGATTATTGGATCTAAATCCGTTGGATTTCTTTTTCTGGGGTCATTTAGAAGAGAACGTTTAGCGCAAACCTGTTGTGAATCCCGAAGACGTCGTAGCTCGTATTCAACCAAAATATGCTACCGAGGTTCATACTTCCATGATAAATCGTACGGATTCTTGCCTTGAAGCAGATGTGGACAATTTCTGTGTTGCTAATAAAATTTGTTTTTAAAAAAGTTTAGTTTCCAATTTTAACTTTCGATGTTTTAGCCCCCCACCCCCTCGAATCATCCCAAAAGCATGGGTGTTAATTTTGAGACACCCTGTATATTATGTATTAAATATTTTTCGTTGAGGTTCTTGGATGGCAACACCTGGATCTGGATTTAAATCTAATCTAAATTAAGATGCATATTTAAGGGAAATGTTAAAAGTTAATTTAGTATTAATCCGGATCTGGTGAGAACTAGATCATTACAAGCGCCCCGTTCTACCGGAGAGGATTCACGACGTAAACTTTCGGGATAAAGCACTTCTTTCAGACATAAGCCGCATCTGTAGAATTTCTCTCCAATATCGAAGCAATAAAAAATTAATAACAAAGTGGAAAGCTTCGGCACGTGACGGGATGGAGATAAATACTCGGGAGGAAGGGATCGATAATGCACCGGGAGGAGAAGAACATCCCCGATGATGGATGCTTGACCCTCTTCTGTTTCAACAACAATATCGTTATGAAAAGCAGCGCACACGCGCACGCACACAAAAACCGGTGAAATTCGGCGGGACAATGGCAGAATGGCACGCAGTGATAGACACAAAAGGGGAACATTGTTCGGATTCCCGACGTTGTCTTGTTATGTCCTAGATCGTGCGCCCAGGGGCGCACAAATTGTCTTAGCCCGAGTCTGCGGAGGGTTTCTTAAAGGATGCAACCGCGCTCGTTTGAATTCCTCCGCGAAATTGAATTTTACGGCCGCCTGAAAAATTGTTTACCTCAATTCCGTTACTTTCTTCTCCATTCACATACAGAATTCGCGAAATAATTCGTGACCTTGTTAACTGTATCAAGAGTTTCCTTTATAAGGATTTCAATAACAGTCTAAAAGTGGGATGAAACACGAAAACAAGATTTTAAATTAAATCGTGATTGGAAAAAGCATAAATTTGAATCCGACACGAATCATCACAAAATATTCTAAATTGTTATTAGAAATATTAGAAACATAGAGTGGATTTAGGTGGCTCCGACAAAATGAACCTTTGTTTGTTTAATATTCTAAAATTATATTAAAACTTCAAGAATCCGGAAACGTTTCTCTGACGTATTTTGACTGATTAAGGATCGCATTATCTGACTATAGAGGGAATTCGAATTGATCAACCCCTCACACAGAATTTCCAAATCTTAATGTTAAAAACCTTCTGTGGAATTTCTGTCGTTTGGTTTCGACGTTATGCTGTTAGTCTCCCGTGTTTCTAACTTAGCGCTGAGGAGAAACATGTGGCAGAGAAGAGGCCGACGCCCAACAGTGGGACGAAAAAAGGCTGTAATGATATTTCAAACTGATACTCCATATTCAAATCTTTCCTATTCGGATTCGTACGAACCAAACTTCAATCTAAATCGCATTTGATTTAAATATAGTTTTAGTTTAAATACAATTGGGATTCAGATTTATTTCTTATAGTCTCTCGAATAATTCAGGAAGAATTTTTGTGTACTTAATATTCTAAAATAATTTTATAACTTCAAGAATGCGGAAAAGTTTTTCCAACATTCAAACTTGCCCGTTGTTGGATTTATATTAATCGAACATGAATCAAGTTGCAATTTTCCTGACTAATCGAATTCTGTTTGTTTAATATTCTAAAACAACTAGAGAATTCCAATAATTTGGGACAGTGTCGTTTACATATTTTGGCTTAATACAAATAGAATAATCTGACTACATAACGGATTGAATATGATCATTGATCACATACATCCAATTTAAGAATGTTTTAATTATAGTACATTTGAGGCCTAATCTAACCAAAAGTCAAATTAGAATATAAATTCAAAACCATCCCCTGGAATAGCTATAAATATCCAAGAATCTGGGAATTGCTTCGCTTATTTTGGCCTAATACGAATCGGATAATCTGACTACAGAACGGATTGAATATGATCGTATACATCCGATTCAAGAATGTTTTGAATTAGAGTACATTTCAGACCTAATCTAACCAAAAGTCAAATTAGGATCTAAATTCAAAACTATCCACTGGAATAGCTATAAATATCCAAGAATCTGTGAATTGCTTCGCTTATTTTGGCCTAATACGAATCGGATAATCTGACTACAGAACGGATTGAATATGATCATATACATCCGATTCAAGAATGTTTTAATTATAGTACATTTGAGGCCTAATCTAACCAAAAGTCAAATTAGAATATAAATTCAAAACCATCCCCTGCAATAGCTATAAATATCCAAGAATCTGGGAATTGCTTCGCTTATTTTGGCCTAATACGAATCGGATAATCTGACTACAGAACGGATTGAATATGATCATATACATCCGATTCAAGAATTTTTGAATTAGAGTACAGTTCAGACCTAATCTAACCAAAAGTCAAATTAGGATCTAAATTCAAAACTATCCACTGGAATAGCTATAAATATCCAAGAATCTGTGAATTGCTTCGCTTATTTTGGCCTAATACGAATCGGATAATCTGACTACAGAACGGATTGAATATGATCATATACATCCGATTCAAGAATGTTTTAATTAGAGTACATTTCAGACCTAATCTAACCAAAAGTCAAATTAGGATCTAAATTCAAAACTATCCACTGGAATAGCTATAAATATCCATAAATCTGTGAATTTTATTTCACTTATTTTGCCATAATACGAATCGGATAATCTGACTACAGAACGGATTGCATATGATCATATAATTCCGTTTCAAGAATGTTTTAGTTATAGTACATTTCAGGCTTAATCTAACCTAAAGTCAAATTAAGATCTAAATTCAAACTATCCCCTGGAATAACTCTACATATCCAAGAATGTGTGATTTGTTATTTCGCTTACTTTGATTTAATACGAACCAAATAATCTGACTACAGAGCGGATTAAATACGATCATACAAACCCGATTCAAGAATGTTTTAATTGGAGTAAATTTCAAGTCTAATCTAACCTAAACTCAAATTAGGATCAAATTCAAACTATCCCCTGGAATAACTATAAATATCCAAGAATCTGTGTATTGTGGTTTCGCTTATTTTGGGATAATACGAATCAGATAATCTGATTACAAAACGGATTAAATACGATCGTATAAACCCGATTTAAGAATGGTTTAATTAGGGTACATATCAGGCCTAATCTAACCTAAACTCAAATTAGGATGTAAATTCAAACAATCCCCTGGAATAACTCTACATATCCAAGAATCTGTGATTTGTTATTTCGCTTACTTTGATTTAATACGAACTAAATAATCTGACTACAGAACGGATTAAATACGATACAAACCATACATACAAACCCGATTCAAGAATGTTTTAATTGAAGTAAATTTCAAGTCTACCCTAACCTAAACTCAAATTAGGATCTAAATTCAGACTCTCCCCTGGAATAACTCTAAATATCCAAGAATCTGTGTATTGTGGTTTCGCTTATTTTGGGATAATGCGAATTACAAAACGGATTAAATACGATCGTATAAACCCGATTCAAGAATGTTTTCATTAGGGTACATATCAGGCCTAATCTAACCTAAACTCAAATTAGGATCTAAATTCAAACTATCCGCTGGAATAACTTTACATATCCAAGAATCTGTGAGTTGTTATTTCGCTTACTTTGATTTAATACGAACCAAATAATTTGACTACAGAGCGGATTAAATACGATCATACAAACCCGATTCAAGAATGTTTTAATTGGAGTAAATTTCAAGTCTAATCTAACCTAAACTCAAATTAGGATCAAATTCAAACTATCCCCTGGAATAACTCTAAATATCCAAGAATCTGTGTATTGTGGTTTCGATTAAATACGGTCTTATAAACCCGATTCAAGAATGTTTTACTTGGAGTACATTTCAGACCTAATCTAACCTAAACTCAAATTAGGATCTTACTTCAAACTATCCCATTTAATTACTCTAAATATCCAAGAATCTGTGTATTATTATTTTGCTAATTTTGGCCTAATACGAATCAGATAATCTGCCTACAGAACGGATTGGATATGATCATATAAATCTGATTCAAGAATGTTTAATTAGAGTTCATTTCAGGCCTAATTTAACCTAAACTCAAATTAGGATCTAAATTCAAACTACCCCATTTAATTACTCTAAATATCCAAGAATCTGTGTATTATTATTTCGCTTATTTTGGCCTAATACGAATCAGATAATCTGATAACAAAACGGATTAAATACGATCATATAAACCCCATTCAGGAATGTTTTACTTGGAGTACATTTTATACTGTAATCATTAAACAAGAACATACGTTGATCAAGCCGTAGCCTACCCCAAGCGGTTTAAAATTTGATCACGTGTTATTTCCTGTGGAATATTATTAAATGCTTTAAAAGGGGTTTTTGTTTATTTAATTTCGTAAAACAATTTCAAAGCTTCCAGCTGTAGCTTTCTAAAGATTTTCCTTAAAATTTAGGTACCTGCCTTTTAGAAGGATCCATTATTGGGGTTTCTTTGATGAAGTGGCTAGGAATATTTCAGCGTGGGAGAACGTGACTGATGAATTTTAATTGTAATTTTAATTTGCATCATTAAGAAGTAGAGTTGAGTAAAGGCAGCCGCGACATTAATTTCCCGATTATTTCTGCGTTATCGTGCCAGCCTGGAAGGAATAACAACGAACTGCAATCTATCAAGGGCATTATAAATTCCGGAAAACTCGAATTTCGGAATATTTTCGGGGCGCGTGGGCGCTTGAGTCCCTCGCCCGGCTGCTGCTAATCTCATCTTGTTAAAACGTTTCGAAAGATCAATTCTTCGTCAACAAAGGCTGCCTCAGTTACTTGCGCGAAAATTCTACGTTTTAATACAATTACCGGGGAAAAATATATCCTCCTAAATAAAAATTTGGCGTTTCATTAAAACATGATAAATGGGGCAGAGGTCGTCGCGAAATCGCATTTAATTTAGCGCCGTGTATTCGTAGCTCGGAAGATATTTTGTTTCATGCCCTAATAAGGCAGGGCTTCCTCGGAGTCAGGCGAAAAATTCGGAAAACTCCACGCATACGTTTACGGTTCGAGGTCTTTATTTCGCCGCGAACTGCGACCGGATAAGATTACTTCCGCCCTTGATGGACGACCCTGTAATTGGTCAAGGGACTCGTTGCATTTTCGGCTTCTAATCTTTACATACTTCCATCCTCTTATAAATTTATAATGGGTTTAAAAAATAAACGTTCGGGATGTATTACACCAGTTTTTCGTCTAAACGGCCATCTATCTATTTATGACATTATCGTTATGCTTTTGCTGTGATTTTTAACCGTTATTTATTTGTAGTTGGTGTATATTTTCCCGAAACATTCTTTTCATAAATAAATCAGTTTTTAATTGTGTCAGGTAATTATTTTTCAGTACAAAATGATTTTCACGGTTGAACAAAAAGACGTTCACAATGGAAGGTTATTTCCGAAATGATGCAAAAGTTGATTGAATTTGAACATAATTGGTTAAAAACTTGCTCGCAGCAATCCATGAAAAGTTTCCAAATGTTGCTTTTTTATGCCAGCTGTTTACAAAAACTTTGAAAGTATCTCACAAATAAAACTGGCAATATCTTCAAAAGCATGGTGCTAGGCTGACTAATCATACAGATGAAGCTGTTGCAGCGGCGGCTGAAATAATAGATAATGAACCACTACTATGGGAACATTTCATAAGATGATACAAAGAAATGTGCACTTTTATCCATTACGAATAGCAACAGTTCATGAATTGTTACCATGCGATAATTTTGCTAGACCAGAATTGTGTCAGTAGTTTATGAACATGTTCGATAACGATCTCAAAAAAAATTTGGAAGGTAATGAAGCTTAGGTTTCATAGACAAGGGTATAGTAATTAATAGAATTTTAGAATGTGGTTTGCCAAAAACCCAGCGTTTGCTGTTCAACCTATTTTTGAAGAGGTTGAATTGAACCATTATTTCATGCTGAAGGATATCGAGAAGGAATTTTCTAGCGAACTCTGTAATGACGTTTACGAGAGGGCTACTTTCAACAAGGCGGTGCCAGACCGCACTGTGCAGATTTCTTAGCAGAAGCACAGAAAATCCTTGGCCAGCAAGTACAAGATCTTGCGATTTTGTTTGTGGCCTTGTATCATACATTAGATATAGTTCAAAGTGCTACAGAACTTTTGCTCTAGAAATTCAATCTATACATCTTGTAGATTCGATTAAAAATTAGGAATGGGGAGAATCCAATCCCGGTCTGTTTATGATAAAATCTATATCTCAAATATTTATTTTATTTCGGATCTAGTTCCAAATATTTTAATACTAGAGTGAATCCTAATATGGAATCATACCCAATCAACTTCTGATTACTATTGTTCTAATATAAATCCAATTGAGATTAAGATAGATATGTAATCTACTCCTATTCAGATATACTTCTACACGTTCTATTTTTTAAATGTATCTTCATATCGACTCAGATCGAATAATAAGTTCTAATAACGATTGCTTTAAATTAAATCCAGCCCCGATTGAGATGAAGATCCAACCAACAAAAATCCAGAAGTCTTGTTGAAGTTGTAAGTGCGACTACAGATTAGCAATGGTAGAAATCCAATCCTGGTCTGTGTACGACAAAATCTGTATCTCAAATAATTATTATAATTCGGATCTAGTTACAGATATTTGTCCTTGTCTAATATAAATCCAGTCCCGATTGAGATGAAGATCCAACCAACAAAAATCCAGAAGTCTTGTTGAAGTTGTAAGTGCGACTACAGATTAGCAATGGTAGAAATCCAATCCTGGTCTGTGTACGACAAAATCTGTATCTCAAATAATTATTATAATTCGGATCTAGTTACAGATATTTGTCCTTGTCTAATATAAATCCAGTCCCGATTGAGATGAAGATCCAACCAACAAAAATCCAGAAGTCTTGTTGAAGTTGTAAGTGCGACTACAGATTAGCAATGGTAGAAATCCAATCCTGGTCTGTGTACGACAAAATCTGTATCTCAAATAATTATTATAATTCGGATCTAGTTACAGATATTTGTCCTTGTCTAATATAAATCCAGTCCCGATTGAGATGAAGATCCAACCAACAAAAATCCAGAAGTCTTGTTGAAGTTGTAAGTGCGACTACAGATTAGCAATGGTAGAAATCCAATCCTGGTCTGTGTACGACAAAATCTGTATCTCAAATAATTATTATAATTCGGATCTAGTTACAGATATTTGTCCTTGTCTAATATAAATCCAGTCCCGATTGAGATGAAGATCCAACCAACAAAAATCCAGAAGTCTTGTTGAAGTTGTAAGTGCGACTACAGATTAGCAATGGTAGAAATCCAATCCTGGTCTGTGTACGACAAAATCTGTATCTCAAATAATTATTATAATTCGGATCTAGTTACAGATATTTGTTCTTGTCTAATATAAATCCAGTCCCGATTGAGATGAAGATCCAACCAACGAAAATCCAGAAGTCTTGTTGAAGTTGTAAGTTCGACTACAGATTAGCAATGTAAGTAATCCAATCCTGGTCTGTGTATGACAAAATCTATATCTCAAATATTTATTTTAATGCGGATCTAGTTACAGATATTTGTTCTTGTCTAATATAAATCCAGTCCCGATTGAGATGAAGATCCAACCAACGAAGATCCAGAAGTTTTGTTGAAGTTGTAAGTTTGACTACAGATTAGCAATGGGAGAAATCCAATCCTGGTCTCTGCATGACAAAATCTATATCTCAAATATTTTTTTAAATGCGGATCTAGTTACAGATATTTGTTCTTGTCTAATATGGGAAATCCACCCGTTCTCCGCGTATTGAAGATTATAGATCCAACCAACGAGATCCAGAAGTTTTGTTTGAAAGTTGTAAGTTTGACTACAGATTAGCAATGGGAGAAATCCAATCCTGGTCTCTGCATGACAAAATCTATATCTCAAATATTTTTTTAAATGCGGATCTAGTTACAGATATTTGTTCTTGTCTAATATAAATCCAGTCCCGATTGAGATGAAGATCCAACCAACGAAGATCCAGAAGTTTTGTTGAAGTTGTAAATTTGACTACAGATTAGCAATGGGAGAAATCCAAACCTGGTCTCTGCATGACAAAATTTCTATCTCAAACATTTATTTTAATGCGGATCTAGTTACAGATATTTGTTCTTGTCTAATATAAATCCAGTCCCGATTGAGATGAAGATCCAACCAACGAAGATCCAGAAGTTTTGTTGAAGTTGTAAGTTTGACTACAGATTAGCAATGGGAGAAATCCAAACCTGGTCTCTGCATGACAAAATTTCTATCTCAAACATTTATTTTAATGCGGATCTAGTTACAGATATTTGTTCTTGTCTAATATAAATTCAGTCCCGATTGAGATGAAGATCCAACCAACTAAAATCCAGAAGTCTTGTTGAAGTTGTAAGTTCGACTACAGATTAGCAATGGTAGAATTCCAATCCTGGTCTGTGTACAACAAAATCTGTATCTCAAATAATTATTATAATTCGGATCTAGTTACAGATATTTGTTCTTGTCTAATATAAATCCAGTCCCGATTGAGATGAAGATCCAACCAACTAAAATCCAGAAGTCTTGTTGAAGTTGTAAGTTCGACTACAGATTAGCAATGGTAGAATTCCAATCCTGGTCTGTGTACAACAAAATCTGTATCTCAAATAATTATTATAATTCGGATCTAGTTACAGATATTTGTTCTTGTCTAATATAAATCCAGTCCCGATTGAGATGAAGATCCAACCAACGAAAATCCAGAAGTCTTGTTGAAGTTGTAAGTTCGACTACAGATTAGCAATGGTAGAATTCCAATCCTGGTCTGTGTACAACAAAATCTGTATCTCAAATAATTATTATAATTCGGATCTAGTTACAGATATTTGTTCTTGTCTAATATAAATCCAGTCCCGATTGAGATGAAGATCCAACCAACGAAAATCCAGAAGTCTTGTTGAAGTTGTACATTCGACTATAGATTAACAATGGGAGAATTCCAATCCTGGTCTGTGTATAACAAAACTTATATCTCAAATATTTATTTTAATTCAGATCTAGTTACAAATATTTTATTATTAAAGTGAATCCTAAAATGGAATCATACCCAATTTCAACTTCTAATTACTATTGTTCTAGTATAATTCCAGTTGAGATTGAAATATCTATATAATCTACTTCGATACAGATCTACTTATACACGTTCTATTTTTTAAATGGTTCTAGATATCTTATCAGATCTAATAACGGTTGGTTTAAAGTAAATGCAGTCCTGATTGAGATAAAGATCCAACCAACGAAAATCCAAAGTCCGAAGTCTTGTTGAAACTGCAATTCGATTGACATTAAGAGGAATTCAATCCTGATTCTTTATGACAACCGCGCATCTTAGTATTTTATTTTATGTAATTCTAGTTATTTATCTTTTACAAGTCATAGCAGCCTTCTCTCCTAAGCCCGTGTTGCGCGTTTAGAGTGCCACACACATAGAGGACCTACAACTTAACGAAGGCTCCAAGCCAAGAAAAGTGTAAACGCTTCTACTCAAAAAAATATTTTCTGGGCGGAATACTTCGGTGGTTTACCATTGCCTTGCGAGGGAGAACGGCCGTTAGAAACCCGATTTTCGGCGTACTGGGAATTGAACTCCAGACGTCCAAGGTAGAAATCAACCGCGCTAACATCTGAGGCCGTCTTCAAACCTAGTTACAGACATTTTATTATTGTAGTAGACCTTCTGATGCAATCTGAACCTTAACAACGGTTATTCTAATGCAAGTTCAGTCTGCATTGAGATAAAAGTCAAGTCGAACATATTGTGGTGTAAATCTAGAAAATCTTTGTGCTAGTAATTGTTCAAGTTCGAGTATGGATTAGCAGTATCAGAAGTACCATTCTGTTCTGTTAGAATCAAAATTAAAATCTTAATAATTTTTTTAGTCCAGAACTACCTAGTCGGGTACGTTTTATTTTTAAAGCGAATCCTCATTTTGAATTATACGCCATCTGATCTCTAATAGCCATTGTTCTAATGTAAATCCAATCCGGATTGAGATAAAGATCCAAGTGGGGCGTGCAGCGGCGTAAAATGTGAAGAGAGAAACCCGAGGTTTTGTTATAATTGAACTTATTAAAGTTGTTGGTTCGACTGGGGCTGATGTTTTGTCGGAATTAATTCGAGTTTTAATAAAAAGCCGCTTAAAGTTTGGTAGATCGAAGGAAGGAAAGCACACACACACATAGAGGCCGCCACGGATCGCGATGTAATGGGATTTTAATTAAATATTTTGTGTTTTCTCTTTGCGTACATAACTTTCAATTAGATTCATTCGCTGCGTGCTAATACAAAGCGCTAAGGACGTGGGCGGATGTTTAAATAGGATACCCGACATCAAAAAACCAATGTGCTTCCATTACATTTTATTATTCCATATTCTTAAGTTGATTGAAAAGGAAATTCTCTATCGATTTTCCTGTCAGTTCAATTCGTCCTTTTTATTTAAATAATAATAGGGAGGGGGCGTCGCCGACGAGTTCTACGACTTCCACCGCCGACCTATTCCGTTCTCTTAATGAAAATCGCTTTTTTATTTATTATTCCGCTTTTCTCTCCCCGTTATGCGTGCGTGTGTGTATGTGTGTGTTTCAGTAACGTATGCAAATGCGAAGACGGCATTAATGTATGTATATGAAACTGAACGCGCCGCTGCATAACGAGAATTCTCTCGCTAAGTCGACTTCCGACAAAATCAAAATGAAAAATGTTTCGACCCGATATATCTGGCATAAAATCGTTTGTCATCCTATTTAAAAACCGTTTCGGTTTGTTCTGAATCTGATGCCTTGTGACGTGCAAGCAAAGCGCGTAAAATGCGTTATTTATTGTTGCGAAACACTACTCGAATTTCCATAAATCACTACACTTCTTAACAGATTTCTACTTTCTCGTACTATTGCATTCGGATCCAGTGTGCGGCAGTTTTATTACGTACCAATAAACATGCCATTTGAGATAATTTATGTTTAAAATCACTTCTAGTTAACATTTTTAAAAAGCTATTTTTAAATAAATCTAAATGGAAATTATGTAAATACGGCCCTGTATTTGTAATTTAAATTAGCATAAAAACCTAATTCTATAGTATACATCATCGTTTTACATTTGATACCAAACACATCTGGTTTCCATTCAAATAAACTTAAATGGAGCTGACGAAATTCCCATTAAAAGAAGAATCAACACAAGCGTCGATATGCCCATATAAACAATTCTTTTGCATCCTGCGGTTGTTTTCTTAGTTCCACCGTAAAATATTTTTGTTCTAAAGTTTTCGTATCGCTTAAATAAACATCAGAAATATACTCGTCGGTTAGGTCTAAAAAGAACCGTTTTTTGTAAAAAACTGAAGAAATAATTTACACCGTTTGTTGTTTGCCGAATAAATTACATTTCTTGACGTCTGTCAGTTAATCAAACTCCCACATACGTTGACGGAGTCAAAAGCAATCACCAGCCAACATATCTACATCTGTGAACTGGAGCATTATCGTAGTTTAGTCTACACGATTTTGGAATTTACGAATTACAATGTGTCAAATTTAAGTTTCAATTAATTGTTTATTAAAGTAATTAGGGGGCGTAAGAAGTTGTTGAGGGAGCGCAAGCCTCACAAAGATACGATATCAACGCCCTATTTCAATATACGAGGGCAGCCTTTTAAGCTTGAACAAAAATCAGAAAAAAAAATTTTTTTTGGAACGAACTGTTTGATTGCTTTTCTAAATATTCGCTTTAAAGATTTATACACTTTTGCATGCGTTCAAACAATTCTCGAAACATTTTTCCTACGCTGAAGTCGGTATCTCAAAGCATGGTTTTTGAAGGCTTCTTGAGGTGATGAAAATCGCTGTCCACGCATTTTTTGTTTGACATTTGGGAACACAAAGGAGTCGCCGGTTGATAAATTAGGTGAATATGGGCAATGAGACATTAATTCGATGTTTTTTTCGTCCAAATAATCAATTTTTTGATGTGCTGTGTGAGTTGGCATCGTCATGATGAAGAATGATGCGACGTTTTCGGTTGTTTTTCCTGACTTCGTCGATGACTTCTGGCAAACAAATTGTTGTATACCATTCAGCGCTAACTGTTCTTCGATCTTCTAAAGGAATGGTTGCGAAATGTTCAGTACAACCGAAGAAACAAGCGATAATTTTCTTGGAAGTGCTTCGTGAACGAACAACTTTTGTGGAATTCGGTTCATCTTGGAACACCCAAACAGTGGATTGTTGCTTAGTTTCCGGTGCAGACAAATATATCCAAGTTTCGTCACCTATTACGATGTTGTATACGGATTTTGCAGTTCCTCGGTCGAATTTTTTGAGCATTTCCTTCACCAATTAACACGAGCCTTTTTTTGAACTTCGGTCAAATTATGCGGAATCCATCGGGAACAGATCTTTTTCACAGCAAAATTTTTAAACTGTCAGAAAATTGAAATAGTGTTCAGATTTGTTGAATTGTAGCTTGTGAATATTATTTTGCTTTTAAACATGCTCGAGTTCACAAACGCCGAAAAAACTGCTATGCATTGCTGGTATGGCCTTGCATATGGAAACGCGCTTTGAGTAAGACAAATACACCATAAAATATTTCCAGATAGACAATTATCATGTAATAAGACGTTTACGCGAATGCATATTACACCAAGGGAGTCTGTTTTATTCCCGAAAGAGAGGCCAATCACGCTTGCAACACCATAATAGAGAAAAAACTATTACCTCAAGTTGAGGAAAATCCTTCCACAAGAACAAGAAAACTTGCATCGCAGTCAAATATAAGTCACAAAATCATATGGACAATTGTGAAATTTTACTAGCTCTACCCGTACCATATTCAACGTGTGCAACGCTTGTTGCCACAAGATTTCCTTCAACGTTTCGGCTTCCGTAGGTGATTACTTGAAGTAGTCGCTCAAAACCCAAACTGTCTGAATGAAATACTGTTCACAGACGAAGCTAGTTTTTTGAGAGATGCGATTACGAACTTTTATAACGATCACTAGTGGGCTGAAGAATTGTTGGCATTACGTAACGGAAAGCCGATTCCAGAATCAGTTTTCTCCCAATGTATAGGTTGGTATTATAGGAGATAATCTCATCGGGCCGCATTTATCACTAGAACGCCTAACTTGTGATTTTTTATCGGCATTTTCTTGACGAAGAGCTACCTGTGTCATTAGGAAAATATTTGATTACAGCTAAGGAATACTATGTGGTATATGCACGATGGTGTTTCAGCACTTTTCAGTATTGCCGCAAGGGAGTATTTGAATACAAATTATCCCCATCGCTGGATAGGTCGTGTTGGGCAAGCCATGGGAGGACATCGAAAGTACCTAGCTGAAAAAGCATGGCCAGCGCGGTCGCTCGGTATGAACCTCTAGATGTTTCTTTATGGGTATGCTAAATCGCTACCATAAAAACTCCTATTGTGAACGTAAATGATTTGCGAAACAGAATTATCCACTCTTTTAAGTCTATCAGAAATACACCCGGAAACTGTACGACAATCAATGGCGAGAAGGATGGCAACAGACATACGCAGTTTAAGGATGATACTTTGAACAATTTATTTAATACTTAATATACATATTATGTATTCTAGTTTATTTAACAGTTGGTAAATTGTTTTCTGGAAATATTCAACACCCTACATTTTTTTTATTATCATCTATGAATATGTACAATCTGTCATACAAAATAACATTCAGCAAATGAATTGGTTAAGGAGATCATAACATGTGAAAAAACCCTCCAGTGAGAGCACTCTATCTGATGAACTTAACTATTTTGATTATGTTACTAAAGAGACTAACTAACAAGTTGAACGCTTAATTAAATCTATTTGGGAGATCTAATGGACCGTATCTTTTGACTCTTCTGACGTATTTTCTGTTTAGTAGATTTGTTGCAAGTTCATTTGTATGTGCACTAGGTTTGTCACTGCATTTAACACTGTACGCCACTATTTCTTCTTTTATTGAAGATATGCGAATGTCTTGCTGTATAATCCATTTTGGTATGTATCTAGGTGCGGTGAGAATGTTCCTGATTACTTCATTTTCGAACCTTTTAGAGTATCCCTAGATTTGAGTTACTGGCCGATCCCCACAGCTGGAACCCGTACGTCCATATTGGCTTGAGGAAAGCTTTATACAGTAGTAGTTTGTTGTCAATAGAGAGTTGAGAAGTTGGACCTAGGAGCCAGTACATTTGTCTGTATTTCAGACCTAACTGTGTTCGCTTCTTCCAGATATGTGTACGCCAGTATAGTCTTCTATCAAGGTACATGCCTAAGTATCTAGCACTGTCTTCCTGCGGAAGTTGCTTATTGTTTAGTAGGACTGGAGGGCAGGTCTCTTTCCGCAATGTGTACGTCACATGAACAGACTAGGCTTTGTTGGCCTTAATTCGCCAAGTGTTAATCTAGGTTTATATTTTGTTTAGGTTTAGTTGAAGTAGTTGTGATGCCATTCTCGGATCTTTGTGGGAGGCCAGCACGGTAGTATTATCCGCAAAGGTGGCCATCATCGTTTGTCTAGTGGTTGGAATATCTGATGTGTGAATTAGATAAAGTGTGGGGCCAAGAATACTGCCATGTGGAACGCCAGAATGGATAGGATACAAAGCCGACAGCTCTTCTTTGAATTTCACTTGATGTTGCTTTTGCTTAAGTATGAGTTGAAAATCTCACCACAATTCCATGTTCCAACTTATACCATCGCAGTATCAAATTCAGTCACAGATACCTATGCAAATGACCTCGCAACGAACATTTTCTCCTCTCTCACAAATGCAAATGTCACAACAGCAACAAAACCTGTATCAATCACAAATCCAAAATCAACCTGATAACACAACACCAATGCAAACTAATAGCGAGTCAGGCTGGCAGGCACAAAATCCGAGAAAATAACGACGCAATTCCGAACAACCACGTATTACAAAACAAAAAGAAATCAATGAACACGGACACACTGTTATAAGCATCCATAATATTAAACACAGAATCCAAAAAACTCCGCTACCTATGTTCTACGTTGAAATACAACAAAATGAAAACAACAAAAAAATCTACGACATAGAATTTCTCATGAACTTGAAAATTAAAGTCGAGCCCCCACATGTCAAACGGGAAGTGCTCCAATGTATAAATTGCCAAAGGTATGGCCATATGAAAAACTATTGTCATCGAAAAGCTAGATGTGGAAAATGCGCCGGGGAACACCCAACAATGGATTGCGAAAGAAAACAGAGAAGCAAAGACGTTAAATGTGTCAATTGTCAGGGGAATCACCCAGTTAACTATAGGGGCTGCGAAATTGCTAAAGAAATACAAAGAAGAATGTTTCCACCTCTAAGGAACAAACAGTTGGTCCGACCTGGTATCTCGTATTCCCATAAAGCTACAAATCAAACCCCCCAAGAACCCTACATTTGAAAAATAAAGCATTTTGGGGAATTTCTTTAACCACTCCCTGAAGTTTTCGACATTACATAGGATATTATGTATATGTATATTATATAAATAATTTTTAGGTCGCTTTGTGCCATGATTTTGGCATGTTTTTTTTGTAATTCCTTAACACTTTACACCAGGTAGGTTAAATACACTTACCCGCCAACACGGTAACTCTTAGAGTCGGGCCCTGTTGTGCATTGTACAAACTAGCTTAGTCTTGCCTCACATCAAAGTGATGAGCTGCAAGGCCTGTGGAAGCTCCATAATAAAATAGGCCGTTTATAGTACCACACGCCTGGAAAAGCATGAGAAAGTTCAGGAGCGGAAAATATCTTCAATTCAGATTTTTATTTATAAAATACTGAAATGATATAAATCAATGTGCTGGCGAAACACGCGAAAACTCGAAACTTTTCCCTCGGATTCACGAAGAAGTATTTTCCCTCAAAAGTACACCCTGGCAAGGCGACAAATCCACACATACATACAAGGCGAAAATGGGGCTGTAGTCGACGACAAAAGCACCCCTGACGAAGGGGAATCGATATTTTTTATGAATTGTTGACATCGTCCCGGAAGAGGCGCACACTCATGTAAAAGATACAACTTTCAAACTACGCTAAAATAAGGAAAACAGGCTCGTTGTTATAAAAGACTCCGCGATATGGACCTTATGACTGGGACGAAATATGGGACTAGACTATCAGGACGGAACATTCCTTTTTATTTTTATTTTTTTGAAGTATATTATCTACCACAGGGAAATATCCGGAAGCGAAAACTGTCCTCAAAACGCACGTGAATGATCTTCCGGGTTCATATTTTGTGAATTTTATTAACCGTGAAACTTTTATTTTTACTTTACCTTACATTCGTTACTTGAACGTATGGGCTGGACATTTTTGAATGAAATAAAGTTTTGAAACTTTTATATTGTATAATCCAAAAAAATTGCTTTGCATTATCAGCATTTAAAATCGAATCCAGATATTTGAAATCTACTATTTTTGTATGAAACTTGAGTCTTATTTTGGTACTAAAACTTAAGCGAAGTTCTTCTTCATGAACCACGCGTGTCTAAGGTAGATAATCATAACTCCTATAAAAAACCACAAAGAAAATAGTGATCAGCCAACAAATTTTGCGAATCACTTTATGCGATTTAAGCAGCTTTTGTTTTCTTCGAAACCGACTCATACCTGTTCTGATACTAAATTGAATTTTACATTCAAACTAGACTAATAATAGAGATCCTAGTGACACAAATTCTATATACCAATTATATCAGACTCAAATCCAAATATTATATTTCGATTTGCATCAGACTGTATTCGGGTTCAACTCGGATCTAATTGGTATCTAAATTAGATTGATTTTGAATCCAAAATATATTTAGTTTAGTACTAGATTGAATCTAAAAGGAAATCAGAGAGTATTAGGATTAAACTTAGAACTACTCTGTATTACAATTACTTAATTCGAATACACATCATACAGATTTTGATACTAGACGAACTAGAATTAAATAAGGTTGTATTAGGATTTAACTGAGATCTACTTTTATTCAAATTATATTAGGTTCAAATCCTAATCATATTTTTCACCTACACAGGATTTAGAATTGAATCATACTATATTCGGATTCAAATCGAATCTACTTTGTATACTAGTTAAACTGAATTCCAATACAAATCATACAAGGTTTGATACTAGACGAAATTTAGATTGAATTCGGATTGAAATTAAACATTTTGTATTCAAATTAATCTGAATATTCGAATCCAAATTATGTAGCATTTAATACAAGACGAAATCTTGAATTAAATCAGGCTGTATTAGGATTCACCTCAGATTTACGCTGTACTCCAATTATATTAGGATCAAATCCTAATCATCTTTTCGGAATACAGAGAAATTCGATTTAAACCAGACGAAACCCAAATTAACTCAATTCAAATTCAAATCATATAGTGTTTAATACTAGATGGAATCTAGAATTAAATTCAACTGTATTAAGATTCAATTTAGATTTACACTGAATTCCAACTGTATTAGGATCAAATCCTAATCATATTT